>JAPFRF010000022.1:12241770-12484270 GCA_029282475.1 Phrynocephalus forsythii
GAATCCAGTCAGTAGTTCCACTGGCCACCCTACTACAGGGATAATTTAGTGTGTTTGAACTGATTTTGAGTCCTGCAGTTCTATAACCCTTCTCTATATTTGATATTTCATTTGCTACCGCATAATCTCCAGCCTTCATCTTCGTCCCCCCACCCCGCACCTCTCCCTCCCAGTTGCTCATGCAGTTTCTTCCATAAAACCCAACAATTTTCCTACTTCACCATAGAAGAACCATATGAAGAGACAGGGTGTGCTGGCTACATTAAAGTGAAATAATGTAGAATCAGGTGGAAGCCAAATGGGAGCAAAACCAATATAGAACATGGCCTCATACCGTAAGTACACCAGTCTTGTTAACATTGACCAGTTGTAGACCCGCAAGGTTTCAGGTAGGTTTTTTCCAGTTCTACCTGAAGAAGTTGGGGAAAGAACGTTCATGCAATTCACGTGCCCTATGGCAGATTCATGTTCAGACTGAACTATGACAGTCTTGTGCCCTCTAGAATCTGGGGGCTACTGCGGACTTCAATTTATTTTCCTATACAGTAGGATCCCAGTATCTCCTTGGGATTAGTCCCAAGCCTTCCCGTGGATAATGAAAACTGTGAATAAGAGAGAATGCCAAAATGTCCCCAAAACTGCTGTTTTGTGATAGTAACTTGCTTTACAGCTGCTGTTTTGCAACAGTAGTTTGCCCCAAGATTCTAGCTGCTCTTTGTGACCATAGATGCTGAATTATTTATTTATTTTTCCTCTGACAACCATGGATAACTAAATCAGTGGATAATGAATCAGTGGATACAGGGATCCTACTATACAGTAATTCTCATAAGTCTTAGCTAACCTAACTAATGCTGAAGGATAATGGGAGTTATAGTTCAAATTCATTGGGAGACACATTTGCCTACAATAGGCTGCAATAAGGTATGGGGCAAACCGGCCAAATATTTAACTGAAGGGAGTTTTGTTCCACTCCAGAGCTGCCAAAATTGTGTGCTGTTTATATGCAAGCAAACCATGTTTCACTCTCTTCTAGGGATATCAAAATACTAGCCAAATTCCTTGTTTAGGCTAACTTGACAGAAGAACACACCTGAGTGAAAAAGTTTCAACACTTTCCTTGCTATTACTACATGAAGAGTGGTTCCACCCTGCCACCCTGGAGTTGCCCAGAAATTATACAAAATATATGTGTGCAAACCTAGTGTATCCTTCCTTGTGAAGTTAAGAGCATACTAGCAACTAGTACAGAAGGACTGATTGACCAATAAAAAGATGCTAGCATTCTACCTAATCATTCTTATTTTAAAAACACCATCCAACAAGGTATCAAATATCTTTGTTTTCTGCTACTTGCATTATTGACACTTTTTTGCATTTGTTGCAAACTGTGGAGCCTGAAAAACAACAACTCATCCTGTTGCAATCAAGACAGAGGAAAAGCTTCTACACTTCCCTTTCTAAAGCATATATGTAGGAGAAACAAGGAGGTATACTTCTCCATTCTAGACTAGGACCCAGAACATGTTTTCTTGAGGGCTTACCTTGCACAATTAGATGGACTCGTGATGTCTTCGGATGATTGTCTGTCTGTACGGAGCAGGTGTAGGGGCCCTCATCGTAAACATCCACATCATTTATTCGGATGGCATAATGGGTTTTGGTGTTGGCGATGAGCTCCACTCGGGGGTCCAAGCACCACTTGTCATTGCCAGCATAGAGAATGCTGCTACGGTTGAGCCAGGCCACCCGGGTCACACGGTTATCAACGATGCACCTAGATTTTGAAAAGAGAAGAGGGAAAGAGATGATTATCGGAAATAGAGATTTATTAAAAAAAAGTTATTTCAGAATATTTCTAACCCTGTCTCTTAACTTCTTCCTTTTTGTTTTAGCTTTGCTGTGAGTAGCACTTTCTAAGAACCAGCACCTAAATTCTCCCAAAGGGAAACTGTCAGCACTTTATTTGGATCTAAAGGCTGAGCTCTGGGCATCTTGCTCCATCTAAAATCTTAACCTTAACCCTCAGATCCATTCTGGAAGCCTTCCAAAAGAAAGACTATCAATTATTTCATAGTTACATATAGCTTTAAGCTTGTGTTCATATCCTCCTTTAGTACCCAAATACCATTTTCATGCCAGTCATCACAAAGCCTCTATAGTCTTAAATTCCTCGGGCACATTCATTGGTATTAATCTCTTTGCAGGTCATGCCACTTTAACCTGAATTTTCCATTTTCCTTTCTTTCATGAGCAATATTCATTTAGTCATTTGCAACATTTGCTTCATTTATTAATACAGTTGGCGACCAGCACAACTCGCATCACAACATTTGCAAATATCAAAGATATGTTAGTAATGGTCCCAACTTTAGATAAACAAACAAATTTTGTAATGGTTCAAAATTTACCAAATTAAGAATTAAGATAAATAATGCTATGAATCTTTTCACTCGATAAATTGTCTTTTCAAATTTTACTAGAATCTTTAAAAAACCTTGCACAGGAAACTAGTTGCTACCCTGGTCTTTTGCCATATTATGGCCTTATTATGTGTAAACGTAATTATGTGTAAACAGTTCTGGTTTTATGATGCCATAAGCCATCAGAAGTTTCTGAATTTTTTAAATTTCTTCCTTGCATTTTTATCAGTGGAATAAATTTGCTTTCTCACAGGCAGATTCTTGAACAGCTTCAAAACTGTTACAGTTGTACCTTGTCCGAGATGAGATGGCCTTTGAGAGGATACATGACCACTTCTATCCAAAATGTATTGGGTGCTAAATTTATCATCAACTGTCTTCGTTGTAATGGATACCTCTGATATGGAACAAATGGAGCCCAAGGCTTCACCACGGAAACCATATGTTGTCAAGCTTTCAAGGTCCTTAATAGAGGTTATTTTTGAACTGTAGTGCCTCACTGCCATGATGGGGACATACGCGGCCTTGATCCCATCACCATTGTCTCGCACCTCAATCTTATCAAAACCATAGTTTTCCAACTTAATATCAACTGCTGTTGCATTCGCATCCAACAAATTCTCTATCAGTTCTTTTATCACATTGACAACTGATGTGATCACTTGTGAACTTGACAGAAGTCAGACCATTTCTCGGGGCAACTGCTTCATTTCTAGGCTTTCAGGATCACCTCTGCTCCGGAGCAGCAGCAGCAGCAACAGCAAGCAAGCTCCCAAACTAGTTGGCAGATGGAGAACTTTGAGTAGCTTTGTAACAATTTCAAATTCTGAGCAGCCCAGAAGCCTTCTAAGCTGATAAAACTGTCAAAAAACAACAAAAACATATGCTTCAGGTGCACCTGTACTACAGGGATATATCCTGGTTCCTGCATAGCAGGGGGTTGGACTGGATGGCCCTTGGGGTCTCTTCCAACTCTATGATTCTATGATCTTTATTTGCTTATTTAAAATATCCCACCTTTCTCCCCAAAAGGACCCAAGTTGACTTACATAATGTAAAACAATGTATAAAAGCAAAAAATAAATAAATAGTTACCCTATATACTCGAGTATAAGTTGACCCGAGTAAAAGTCGAGGCCCCTAATTTAACCCCCCAAAACTGGGGAAATGTATTGACTCGAGTATAAGTCTAGGGTGGGAAATGCAGCAGGACCTGGCAGCAATTCCTTTGTGAGCTGGGGGAGTGGTGTGTGATTTTTAAAATAACTTTTAGCCACTGATGCAAATGCTTGGGTCAGTGGCTAAAAGTCATTTTAAACATTGTGTGCCACTCCCCTGTGATGAAGAGGAGGGCCATGAGAAGCAGCATGCAATGTTTAACATGACTTTTATCCACAGATGACTTGCCTCAGTGGCTAAAAGTATTGACCCAAATATAAGCCGAGGGCCCCTTTTTTCAGCCCAAAATTAGGGCTGAAAAACTAGGCTTATATTCGAGTATATCCAGTAACTATGAAACAATTTTTAAAAATGAAAAATTATTATATTAAAGTGATGACTAAGATAAAGTATTCAAACACATTTAAAACAGCAACTATATTTCCCATCCAATGCTGCAGAAGGGAGTACTGTAGATTCATGAAGGGGCAATGCCCAGTTGGAGAAAGGCCAGAAAACCGCCAATGAACCAGCAAACATATACAGCAACAGTGTGCTAAAATCAGCTGTGTTCCACCAGGCAAAACTTGGGACAAGTCATTGTAGTTTACAGCTTATATTCAATAGCGTTTTGCAAGATGAATATCTCCTGGTTTTGCTACTGCCAAAACAGACTCCCTGTTCTCCCAATCAAAAAATACAACATTTGTGGAGAATGAGTCCTTGTTACTTGTTGTGCAGGTCAACTTGCAAATCAAGGTTACTGTCAAATTCAAATTCAAAGTTCAATATAATTGAACTTTGGGAAACAATGGTACACTTTGAAAACAAATAGGTGGTTATTATTCTAGGAAGAGGACTTGCCCACCAATACTTCAAATCAATCACTCCATTGGTTAACATCCAAAATACCTATCCCCGTGTCCTTGGTGGATGTGAAACATTTTTATCAATCAACCGTCTACCCACAAACACCAAGAATCAGTCCAACTGAACTTCATACAAATACGTTCCATAGCATGATTAGCATGCCCATGAAGATTTTATATCACTTCACTCCACTTAAACTGAAAGCTTGAGCTGTAGGTTCCATGCCCCAGATTTGAGGAGATACTGTAAATTCCTGCCAATGCCAATTGCAAAACATATATCTCAAAGGCAAAGCAATTTCTACCACATTTCCCCACTCCCCCCCACTTGCATATCAACCTCTTTGTAACCTCGTTTCATGCACGGTTTATCTGACTTGTTTCACATTTCCCACATGTCCTTGATCCCAAATCTTGAATGGCACAGTTAAACAGAAGTGTCATAGCCTGCCAAGGCATCTCATTTTAGAAAGGGGGGTAAAAACACTCCCAGAAAATAATCTGGATGAGACAAGGCTCATTTTAAAGCTTGCTTCACATTTAACAACCCTTATAACTCAATAGAAGAGCTGTGTTAAAAGGCCAGTGATGGGGGGGATAATGTCCAAGCATAAAACTTGCTCAGGCTAAAGATGTATTTGTAATGTCTCTGCTGTTTCCTCTATTCCATTCCTGTTTTTATTTTATTTTATTTTATTAATACAGTGTGTATGTGTGTGTGTTGGGGATTGGTGAAAACTGATTCCTAAGTTACTAACTGATGAATTGCAAATTATTAGATAGATGTCATCAAACACAGCAGAGTTAACGAACCACACGTTGGATTGCTAAAGTAAATGAGGCAAAGACTGTCCTCCATGTAGGAAAGAGACCTCAGCCTTTCTGAGATGCAACAGGGGCTAGTTTAATAATGCCACTTAATTGTGGTTCAGCTTTCCAAAGCTTCCCTTCATTTCATAGGAGCTGGGGGCCGCAGACAGCAGTAGCGCTTGTGTAGACCTGCACACACACACACACACACACACACACACACACACACACACACACACACACACACACACACACACACACACACACACACACACACACACACACACCTTTGCACAAAGGTTTTTCAAGGAGGGTGAGAAAGAGGTTATTCAGATGACCTGCTAGAAAGAACATATGGACTGAGTTTGGGTTTACTTCAGGAGAACAGAGTTTGTAATAGCTTTTAAAGGTAAGCACTTAATTCAGCTCCTGCATTCAAGGCAGGAATGGAAGAAATACTATCTAAATGCCTTCTTCTTGTCTATGTTTGGACAGGAGGAGGCCACCAGGAATTTGGAAACCTTCTGCAGTTCCTCAAATCCAGCCAAAAGTGAGATGAAGGACTGACCCCTAACTCTGATATCTGCATATTATTTCTCATTTGAAGGGGTAGCAGTGTTAGACTGTGCAAATCATATCAGACAAATGAAAAAAACAAACACCAAGATTTAAAAAATGTTGCAGCACTTTTAATTCTAACTTCTACATTTTAATGTGAGCTTTCATGGATCAAGTCAATTTTATCATCCATGAAAGTTGACATTAAACAATTTTAAGTGCCAGAACACTACATTTTTGCGTCATTTTATATCGAGAACGAAAATGTGTAAATGTGTGTTTGCAAGCACATCCACACAGGTTCTCTGTCACACACACACACACACACACACACACACACACACACACACACACACACACACACACACACACACACACACACACATTTATCAAGATGCATGCTGTGTGAATACAGAAGGACTGGCTCGTTGTTTTAAAAGATTCCAACAACTAATGTACTGTTCCAAATTCTTAAATAAAGCATTGAATGTCCTGATTTGAACAAATTATGCCAGACATTAAAGTAGCATCCACAAAGCTAGAAGGTGGTGAGAACTTAGAAAAGTTACACTATTTTTCTGTGTATAATGCAATATTTTTTAATTGTTAGACTAAAAATTGAGGGTCGTCTTAAATGGAAGTAAGCTGAGGAAAGAACTGTGTCATTGTGGAATAGTAATTTGGGGTTGGAAAAGTGAGGATATTCTTACACGTGGGGGTGTCTTATAGATGGAAAAATCGTTTTTAGAGTATGATTCCTGCACTCTCACCAAATGGATGGAATTTTAAGAGCTGAAGCCCACAAAAATACACCCTGTGTTCTGGCAAAATCCAAGCTATTACACTTCCAAGGACAACCAGAGATTTAGGCTTCATCTCTGGACCTCTAACTCTGCTGCTGGCCACTGCAACCAAAAACCACTAGCTGATGAGATGTTTACCTCACTTTTTGTCAAGATAGGACAACTAATTAGTGCATTAATGGGTTTATTTGCATGCTTACTCCTTTATCCAAATGGACTTTGGAGGAAGAAAAATGTAGTTATCATATAATCTTGGTTTGGCACAGTGCTAAAAGAGGAGTAACAGTCAGTTATGCTGGCGAGAAAGGTGTAAGAGAACCTTATTCCAGTCTTTGTTTCTCTTCTCCTTTCTTCTCCGGCTTGATTTTATTTTTATGAAATCCAACAGTATGAGAACCAACTGACTATAATGCAACCAGTCAATGTTTAATCTAAGAGTCCCTTCAACAAATGGCTTTCCAAGTTCTTTTGAAAGGCAACAGGGCTCAGGTAATGCACAAAGATACAGCAAAATGTTTTCACCCTTCACAGCACCTAGTCACACATTTCTCCTTATCCCATAGATACACTCCTCAAAATCCTAGAGATTCATTGGGATTAAGAGTCAGGACAACCTCCCTCTTGTGATCCTTTCCTGTGTGTGTGTGTGTTGTGTCATTACAGTTGTGACTGACTCTTTGTGACCCCATGTCCATGGAGATTTCTTGGCAGGAATACTGGAGTGGTTTGCCAGTTCCTACTCCAGGAGTCTACGGCTCCTGGTATTCCCTGGTAGTCTCCCATCCAAGTACTAACCAGGGCCGACCCTGCTTAGCTTCTGAAATCAGATCCTTTCCTAACTCGCCGGAATAAAACACAGAATATAGGAGTTAGTTTTTGCCCTCCTTGGAAACACAGTAGTCCAAAATACAGTCCCAGACCACATTGGTTCTGGATTTCTTTCAAAAGAAGTGCTTATGGAGAAGTTTGACTGGAGAACTGTGTGGTGGTCATCATGATGGGTTCTTAATACACCCTGCTTCCGATTGCTTCAGTTTTTCTAAACA
The DNA here is from genome assembly GCA_029282475.1 of Phrynocephalus forsythii. NCBI lineage: Eukaryota > Metazoa > Chordata > Lepidosauria > Squamata > Agamidae > Phrynocephalus > Phrynocephalus forsythii. The sequence goes on from JAPFRF010000022.1 coordinate 12,249,438, forward strand.
ATGTCAGCATTCAGGGCAAAAGAGAGGATGCTATTATTATTTTTAATCAAAGAAAAAATATGTAATCTTTTAGTCCCATTTCACAAATCAATCTTATGTGTGGGAAAGGAAAGGAACCCCACATGCCTTCAGGAAAATTGCCAGATATTCATATATTTTAATTTTGAGCAATTTTTAGATGGCTGTGACTAAGGCTGCTTTTACACAACCCCTAAAATCCGGTGCAAAGGGCTCCCAGATGCGGAGCTTAAAATTATTTTCCCACCAGCTGCAGACTTTTAAAAAAATTAAGTACGACCACACCACCTAAGCGTGCCCCAGCACATTTTACAAGTACCTGGCCTCAAGGAGGTAAAAAATTTCCGATGTGGATTGAAAAATTGTGGATGCCAGGCTCTCCTCGCCTTCTGATTGTTTTTGTTGTCCCCACAACCTCTTTAAAAGTCAGAAATCCCTACGGGGCTGCTCCAATGGCAGACGGAGGTGAGCCTGCATTTTTTCTCCCCCCTTTTCCCCCCTCCCCTCACCGCAGACAGGAGCAATGGAGTGCGGAAGGGTGGGAACACAGGAAGCAGAACAAAACCCCATGATCTCTGGTCTGAGTTTAAGTTGCCAGTGGATTTTAGAGGTCGTGTAAAAGCGCCCTAAGTTCCTGACTCAGAGCTTGGAAAACTGTTGACGGTTGGTCATTGCTTTCTCCTGAGATAACTGGCCTGTCAACCTCCCTACTAGGGTAAACAGTGGTCCCACAATTTCTGCACAAGCTTCATTCACAAGGCACAGACTTTACAATACATACATGCACTTGATGTATGGATTCCTAGACCCCTAAACACCAGTTGCACCAACTATTGCAAATGCACTTATTGGTATCTCCCGCAACCTCCATATCTCCCTGTGTAATTTTAGCCAGCTGAAAACCCATCATGCCCACACAACATGCAAATCCCATTTCTTCCAACAGGACTTAGTTTAGCATGAACTGCAGGTATAAGATTATGGCCTTTCCTAAGCACTTTAGGCATGGTAAAGCTTTTTGCAACTCTCCATTGGCACTGCTGCTTTTCCTTTTCTTTAAGGCTACTGGCCCTTGATCCTTACCATTCCTAACAGGATGAGTTCAAACAGCTTGGTATGTAACTCAGCTCTAGACTTGCTTTTCATATCTGAAAGACCTCACTGCCTTTGCAACTGCTGCAGTAGCAGGAGCACAACAGCAGCAGCAAGCTTAGCATTGGCTCTTGTTATGCCTAACTCTGGCAACTCAAAATCATTTTTGTACATACACATACAGAGACTCCTGTGCAATGAGAGTGTTACAATCATAACAAAACAGTTCAGTTTGCGGTACCACAGTAACAAGAGGAAACAGGGAGATGGGACACAAGTTGTGGGTTTTGGTTGGAAAAATAAAAGGAAGTGAATCCCTTGGCAAATAGATTCAGGTTCTTGAAGGGAAAAAACTTTTTTTCTTGATGTGCCCCAATAGATTTTTCACTTTTATAGAAAACTTCCCTAATGGATGAAAGAAAGAAAGAAAGAAAGAAAGAAAGAAAGAAAAAAAGAAAGAAAGAAAGAAAAAGAAAGAAAGAAAGAAAGAGTATAGGCATCTGCAAAACAAATGGCATTAACAACTTGGTCCTAACTAACTACTACTGTATCTTGGTCAGTGGCAATACCTTTTCTTTGACCTGAAAAGTACAAAGAATGCTTCCAGCACAATTCATTCTCAACAAGGCAGACTGTTAAGACAGCTTGTTGACCAGTTCTCACCTCTGTGGTAGTTTTCATTTCAAGCACTAGAGAACCTTACTTGCATCATCCTTATACACGAAGATAAAAACCCACAGGGATATTTCTCCTTGCCTGTAATGTAGAAGATATTTTCTAAGGCTCTCTCTATTTTTCATATTGTTAAGAATGGTATTTGTTCAAATTGAAACAAATTGTAGCATCTGCAGTCTAATTCAAAGGGACATTTCTTAAAGTACAGAAGCATTGGATTGGTTGCTCATAACTTTTTGTCAATCAACCAGTTCTCTTGTGAAAGCTGTGTGTCTATGTGCTTTCCTTGCATAGGGAAAAGAATTTCTGTGAATTATGGAAATACAGATGTGGAAAACATGTAGATCTGCATCCTTACCACTCTGCTGCAATGTTCTGGTTTTACCTTAGCTCCAGAAAGGATGGTCTGGCTGGGCTGCCAACACAACTGCAGCTGCTACCATTTGTAGCAAAGGCAAAAACAAACAAAAAGAAAACATAAATCCAGGACAAGGATGCTGATGGTGAACAGAACCTATAAAAAACTAGGAGAGAAGCTCCCCTCCCTAAGAGAAATTTGATACCACTCACCCACACATTTTTCCCTGGCCATAAATATGATGGGAGTGTTTATGAAGCCATTTAGCACAAGCCTCAGATAAATTAAATATAGTCAAAGCAACAATGTACATAATGTCCACTGTAGTAATATTTGTTTACATGCGCAATGTAGGATTGGCTTCCCATTCCTCACATTTGCTCTAGTTTTGTATTGCCAATGAATCACCAAATGTCACTCACTGCTTTTATTTTCTTCAATTAAAATCCCTCTAAAGCCTGAACATAGAACACCAGTCCACAGTACATAGCTTAGTTTCCAGATGCTTTGAATTTAAACTTTCAGAAATTCCAGCTGGGATATCCAGTGTTTAAGGGCAGAGAATAATGTAAAAAGGCAATGACATTTGCCTATATTGATTTACTCTGTGCATATGTGTAATAAAAATGCAATGCATTAGGCAGTCAAAACTAACAGGAGAAGTAAGATTAATATACTCATTTTGTGAAAAGACTAACATTGTCTATGTTCAGTTGTTGTTTGCATTATTATGTTGCAAACCATCCAGAGGATGCTTCAAGAACTATAGCAGATTATATAGGTGGAAACATCGTCATTGTCATTTGTCATTGTCATCATCATCGTCATCATCATCATCATCATCATCATCATTAGAGTTCCTCTGTTTTACACCAACAATTAAGGATCTGGGGTGTTTCAAATGAGCTATCCAATTAAACACTTTTGGGGAAATGTTCTAAATGCTCATAATGAGATTATGGCTAAGGTTCCTGCAGTGTTGGACTAAAACTTGTAAATCCAAGTTTCATCCTACAGAGGCATGAAAATGTGATGGCTGGTTTTGTTAGTTTAGCCTACCTCACAAGACTGTTGTGATATATAAGTGAGGAAAAGAAAAGCCATGTGTGGCCAGATAGATAGATAGATAGATAGATAGATAGATAGATAGATAGATAGATAGATAGATAGATAGATAGATAGATAGATAGATAGATAGATAGATAGATAGATCAGACTGGGGCAGATTATTGTTTAATTATCAGGTTACCATTTAATTATCAACATACAAGATGTATTTCCTCCCAGAGTTGTGTTGCCTCTTATGCAAATCACCTGCAGTTGGGAAAGCTAGTCCACAGTACATAGATTATATCAACCCAGCAGGGCACTGAAGAAATGAATAATATTAATCATGCTTGGGGATGGGTGGGAAGCAGAGTAAAATTAAATCTCTGATTGCTAAACTTGAGCTTTTCTCATTACAATTCAGGAGAGGTTTGAAACCTATCAGGAAAATAACATGGACACCCCTTCAACAAGCAAGTTCAAAAAAGGTGGATAATGGAAACACACCTAACACAGGTGACCTATAATAATTTATCAGATTTCTATTTTGCTGTTTACCTGCAAGGAATGTGATGTGCAATTAAACCAGGTCCACATAACTCTAAAGAAGCAATATTTATTTATTTGCATAGTACAAGGAAACAAAACAAAAACAAAACCTCATTTTGTAGCTATGACTTGTACCATGCCTGGATATGGAACCACAGAGATAAAGAAATAATGAAGAAAATGTTCTAAACACCCCCCCCCCAGTTGATGAAAGGGAAGGAGGGGACTTCATTCATACCAATTCCATGGTCCAAGGAACTGCCAACAATATCTGAATCCTGGTTCCAAAACATAGGATGCATCTTTGTTACGTAGAACAAGCATCTCTATCATATCCTGTCTTTTGCAAAGTTACTGCAATATTTTGGCTTCACACTGAAACTCACTGTGTTGAAAGTGAACTGCTTCCTGGGAAATAGGGAGAAATGGAGTAACCTTAAAGGGTTAAAGCAAGCCTGGCATTCCCCTTCACAGGCTCCCTTGCTGAAAAACATACTGGATCATCACTCAAGCTCATTCCCGTCTTCCCTTCTGTGCCATTAGACACCCAAGTACTTCTTCTTGTCCTTGCTGTGGACACAAAAATTTAAATGAAGCTGTAAAACTCATTGACTGCTCTGCTTTGAGGGAGGCCCACAGTCCTCCAGCTGATGCCTGGCTGATACATGGTCTTGACCCTGAAGAGTTTGTAACTGCTTGAAAACCACATGCAAATGGTGAAATGCAACACAAAAGGAGAAAAGTAAAAAGAAGCACAGAAGAAAGAAGTGATTTGCATCAAGATTCACTACTTAAAGCAAAAGCCCATATGAATTTGGGACCTTCTGTGCTAGCAAAATATCAGGATTTTTTTTTTGGGGGGTGGTCATCCAAATGCTGTATGAGATCAAAAGTAAATGAATGAACAAATAGGGATGCCACACACCCCTGATCCTTAACAAAAAATAAACATAGATATTAAGGGTTCATCCAGCCCTTATTTTGCAACAGAGGATTAATTTGCAACTAAGGGCCTTTTCACATGACCCCTAAGATCCGCTGGCCACTTAAATTCGGACCAGAGATCTTAGGGGTTTGTCGCTGTTCCTGCGTTCCCACCTCCTCCGCACTCCTGACAGCTGGCTGTGTGAGGGGAGGGAGAAAAAAAGGAAGAAAAGAATGCTGCTCACCTTCGTTCTGCCGTCCCGGCACTGCATTCGGATCTCTTAAAGGGGCAGGGGGGGCAAAAAAAGAACAAACAGAAGCAAGGAGAGCCCGGCAGTTACTACTGTTATATCCACATCAGGAATTTTCACCTCCGGAGAGCAGGTACCTGAAAAGTGCGCTGGGACGCGCTTAGCTGGGCGTGGTCGCACTTAGTTATCTGTAAACTCCGGAGCTGGTGGGGAAATAATTTTAAGCTCCAGAGCTGGGAGCCATTTGCTGCAGAGTTTAGGGGTTGTGTGAAAAGGCCCTTAGAGACTGCCTGGCATTTATCTTCATCTTGCCAAGAAAACTACATCTAAGAACTAACTCCTGGCAAATGCATATTTTGCCATACTTGAACTTATGGTACAGCTTTAAAAAAGAAGGTATTGCCCTTGAAATTGTATTTGGTTTTTGTGATGGCTGCATGACTCCCCAACTTGTTTTGCTTCAATTAGAAACAAATTTGAATCATATGTCCAGCTTGCTGCTTAAACAAAATGTGTGAGAATATTATGGGGGGAACACAAGTCTAGCAACATTCCTTTGGAGTATTTGTATTCACATTTCCCAGGAGAACAAAGATTAGACACACTCTTGGAGCTGTAACCAAGAGTGTCTGTTCCTATAGCTCAGTGGCAGACCAGAGGTTTCACAAACAAACATCCAAGGTGTGTGCCTGATAATAATGTCAGGGAACAGATGATGTGAAATGCCTTTGCCAGAGGGACTACTGCAAATTTTGCTAATTCTGTGACAGCAACCAACAAATGCTTAGCATTTCAAGTCTAAACAGCAGTTGTGCTAAATGTTATCAGGACAACATGCATGGGAGAGGAGGCTTATATTATCTGACAAGAACCATCTCAAGGATACTATTTAGCCTTAAGACAATCTAGGAAATCTTCACTCAAACCATAACTCCTTCAGGTTAATGTGCTATGGTGTGGTGTGGCTGCCATTTAGACCATTTGCCGTTCTGTGGATGTTTTATTAGTCCCTCCCTGTGCTCCAAGGTCCCTAGGCTGGCAAGAACCGCCCAACAGCTAACTGTATGTTTAAAATTAAGCACATTAATAGCACTCACACACTTAACAAAATGTAATGTTCGGACTTCAGATGGGAAAGACACAATGCCAAAAGGAATACACAGTTCTGGACTAGACAGACAAAAGTCTGATTTGGCATGAGGCAGAATTCTGATCTCCTAAAACTTGAACAGCTCCAAATCCAACTGAGGAAGAATCAGATTGCAGGTTTTATTTGTCAAAATGCAAACGTCTCTCTGTTCAAGCTAGAGGGTGAATCAATAGCTGAAATGCAACCTTCCTCCTTTTCTCAATCCAAGCTATTAAGAGCAATAATTCCCTTTTCTTTGCGGAAACTGAATGAACAAATATACAAGCTCGGGATTCATTGTACATTCCTAGATGGAGGGGAAGTTGCCCTTTCTGCTCTGGGTCCTGGATGAGCCCCTGAGCTGCTTTTCGGTGAAGCATTTGCAAAGCATGCAAAACAAAGACAGGTGAAGCTGCAGTTACAGAAGGTGTTGGGTATGAAGCTCTTAGGAACATCCACTCCTTCTGCTTGCTTCCCCCTGCAATTGATGTGTGTGTCAGTGTGTATGTGAACTTACTCACATGCATGCCACACTGTGTTAGGAATCTAATTCTAGGTAGCTTCTTGACAGGCTCTGAAATTGAAGAGCTTCTGAGCAGTGGGAGATTAAGTCCTTTCAAAAGAAGCTCTGGTTAAGAAGCTCATACATTCTAAACCCTGATGGATGAGTCATGGGAAATGGTCTTAGGGTGTCAGTCAAAAGCAGGAGGGGGACAGGGAGGCAGCAATTGTGGTGCTACATAGGAAGCAGACAAGCTCAGACAGAAGTAGGAACGGGCTATACGCTGACTCAAGGAAGGTTTTCTCATAGCAGCCTCATCCAAATCTTTGCCAATGCTTACTGGCCTCAGGGTACAGAAATGTGGAAGTGAAGGAAACTCACTAAATTCCTTATCGTCAGATTAGAGTGAATTTAGCTGACAAGACATAGTGATGAGGAACTTGAAAGCCCCATGAGAATTCCCCACCCCAACTCCATCCTAGTGGAAGGTGAACAGCTTCCCCTCTCCTGTAATGCCCCCATAGTTTGCACAAGATAAGTCTGGACATGGATTTGCCAGTTCCTACTCCAGGCACCTACAACACCTGGCCAACCCTGCTTAGTTTCCAAAATCAGGCGAGATCAGATGTGCTTAGGGCATCTAGGCAATAGATAGATAGATAGATAGATAGATAGATAGATAGATAGATAGATAGATAGATAGATAGATAGATTTAAGTCCAATTTTCACCTAATTATTTGTTCTTGACAAGAAAAGCTGAAACAGCCTTTTGAGGTATTAACTGCCCCTGTAATAACTTGGTTCTGGCAGAAGAAGGCATTTTTTAAAAATCAGTTTCCATTAATCCATTGATTAATCAAAAGCACTTAGATACAAAAAAAAAAACCAGATGTCTCTAATTTTAAAAATGACATGCTACAGTGCAACACCTACACTAATTTCGAGCAGTTTGCAAAATTTATGCACTTTGCACTACTGAGACAATTAGTGCTAAAACTTTTTGCCAAATGCTGGAAATTATCTTGTTTGCAGTTTGAGAAAGCTATGTACACAAGGTCAATGGTGCAGCAATCTTTCTTTTCCTAGAGGCTGTCTCTTTTGCTCCTGGTTTTTCAACTAGAGATGAGGATGAACCACACAAGTGGTGGGTAATCATGAACCATGAACAATCCAAACTTTAAAAAAAAGAACTATCATCTGGTTCATTTTTAAAAAGAACAAGTCATGACTGTGAGATGACGGGAACTAAACCTTCCCTCTACAGCCTCTTTCCCCCCCACCCCCCATTCCCACTGCCACCATTGCCTCCCTAACTGGTCCTGCCACCTCCTCCTCCTCCATCACTGCAAATGGGGGGGGTGCTGTGTTGTGGCACCCCAGTTCAAGGCCATGTGGTGCTGGATCACCTATTTGCCAGTGGGTATGCTGTGTAAGGGCTGGTGGGGAAGGCTGGGTGTCAAACAAGCCAGGAAGCTCATGATATCATTAATAAGCTTGTGGTTCAGGTGGGTTCAGTTCCGCTGGTTTTGTTGAACCCAAACCAATGAACAAGTGACTTTTAACAAATGTCCTGCTTTGTTTTTTAGTTTGTGCCCATCTGCGTGCCCACCCAGATGTGAGCAATCATGCACAGAAGAACAATATGATCAATATGTAGATTTGAAAAAAATGTACATGAAAGTATATCCACCTCTTTAAAATGCACACAAATACTCTTTTATTAAAGGAACAAAACATACATCTTTCAAAAAATCTGCATAGAGGGCTATGAGTTTAGAAAAATACAGGCAGAAAGACATACAAATTATAATGTGCGAAGGGGAAAGAAAGCATACATTGATCCTTAGAATGGCTTTCATATCTTATGCACACGCACAAAATATAATACAATGAAAAGCACTAAAAGTGGGATTTCCTCAGTTTAATTCTAATAGAGAGGTGCCCTTTGAGTTCCACACCACACTGTCCAGATTTAAGATGCAAATTGTTTCACAGAACTCAAGAGGACAAGTAATTTAATCCCATTATTACATTACAGATCTGGCAATACACACATCTGCTGAAACATTTCTACTGCACATCAGCACCCACCAGCCCAACCACTGACAAGTCAGTGCTGTTGGCAATAAATACTCATGTTTCTCTTCTCCAAGCATAAGGTAATGGTTGTTCTTTCTTCATGTTGCATTTTCAGCCAGCAACATTTCAATGGGTTCCGTGCTCTTTCAATTATGAGTCGTGGCCCCTAAATAAATTCCATTTGTGCTTTGCACAGTTGACACTAATGGCCCGCAAATAAAGTCAACCCGTCTGCTTCAACAGATGGGGGTGGTGGGAGGAGAAAGACTGCATTTAACTAGGTGCAAAGCTCTGGAACTGATGCACTCAACAGCTATGTCTGGGGAGAAGTGAGCCAGTAAACTAAAATATATAATGGAAACTCATCAAATTTCACCCCTCCCTTTAAAGAAAATCCTAAATAGCTTTACACAGAGTAGGAGGTGCACTGGAAGAGTGTTTCTGGAGCTGAGCATTTGAAGGCTGGAAGAAAAGAGGAATGGATAAGAGGTGATTTTCAGTGGCAGGAATGCTGGTGCAGTTGCAAAAGCAGGAAGTGAAAGAAAGACCTGTTAATCTTTGAAGTCTTTTGAAAAACCTGTTCCTGCCATAACGACACAGCAACAAATTGGAGCCACAACACAGCCCAAGAGTGGTGCAGAAGTGTGAGGAAATAACACAGCCATGTCGTTTCCTCTTCATCCCGCTCACACACATCTAACTAATCATCATAGGCTGCTTTCACATGACCACTAAAATCCGCTGCAAAGTGCTCGCAGATGTGGAGCATAAAATCGTTTTCCCATGAGCAGCGGACTTTAAAAAAAAAATTAAAGTGCGACCACGCTGTCTTAAGCGCGACCCAGGACATTTTACAAGTACCTCATCTCAAGGTGGTAAAATCCTTGTCGCTGTTCTGATGCACATTTTAAACCATTACTTGAGTCCATGGGAACACAGAAAATCCCCACCAAAACCTTTTTGCCCCCGTTATGGTGTCTTTGTTGCAGTTCTCAGTCATGGGATCAGAAAAGTTGTGGATTTTCAAAATGCGACCATGGGAACATCCAATCTGTGACATCAACCACGTGACCGCTCCGGGAGGTGATGCAAATCAAAGTTTGCTGTGGATTTTAGTGGTCTTGTGAAAGCAGCCATAGTGTAATGGCTGAGGAAGCAGTTCTAGTCTTTGTAAGGAATCCCTGGATATTTGTTTGGTTACGAGACCAATGCAGATGACTATGGGGGTGATGATGTCGAGAGCAAGCATGGTGCCCACTTCAGTGCTCACCTTAGACAAATGGAATGTGAGTTTATAAATCAGATGAGATAGTAGTTTTGCTGGCTTATTTTGTTGTTGTTGTTGTTTTAGTCACTATCTGTCAGTCTCAGCCTAGCCTATTTGACACTGTTCCTGTGAAGCCAGCTCTTCCTTGCCAACAAATCACTATGCTACCCGGGCTAATGTTGTTGCACTGCTATAGTTCTGGCTTTTACTCTGAAAAATAACACAATTTCTTCTGCACATTCTCCCTTTTCTATCATTTCATGCCAATGGTAGATCTGGTAGATGACAAAAGTACAAAAAATCATGTAGCGTTAGACTGTATCAATTGGGGAATACTCCTTGCTACAAGCTAAAGATAAAACTAGGATTGTTTGTCTACGCTGTCCTTCAAAGAGAATATAATTCTCTTTTCTCTCACAAAAGCTCCAGCTAAATCTTCCCCTGTCTTCGGTTAAAAAAATAATACCCTAAACCACCTGAGTCCTGGACACATTTAGATATCTTCTCAGCTGCCCCACTGTTTGATCAACTCCTCTTTTTAATTCACGTATTTTAGATTCATGCCCGGGTGGCTCTCTTTGGAGAGTAGGGTGGGGTAGATACATCTTTGGCATCTTGCTTGCAAAAGTAGCCACAGAGAGCTCCACCTCGGGGTTTGGTGTCTGGGTTACACGGTTGGTTATCTCTTATCGCACCTGCAGCTGGAACTAGTCTACACATGCATGGTGGGAGAACATCAGCATAAACTGAGCAAACAAAGGAAGTTATTATAGAAATCAGCGGCGTCTGCATTAATACCAAACTCTGGCATCCAGGGGAGCCTAGAGACTCAGGGAGTTGAGATACAATGGAGAGATCAGGTAACATGGCTGAGTGCCAGGGACATCCATCCCCCCTCTCCGGTCTCAGCTGTTTGATTTCCAGTCCCATGGCATCTGCCGGGCCATGTCCCATTAGTACCAATAATATTTATCCTGCATGTTCTACACCTGAGCCTCCTATTTTGTCAATGCTGATACATTTCTCCTCTTCAGCCCTCCTCCTAAATATTTGCAAACCCCGGATAATGTAATCTCACCTCGACCCTGCTGTGCAGTGTGTTATGCACACCTGAGATGCAAAGAGGAATTTGCAGATATTGTAATGAAAGCTGCCTGACATGAAAATATTGAAGTACATAGGCCAGTTTATGCTTTGAGGGTGGGGAAGGAAGAAAGCTCATGGAAAACAAAGGTTTCTGTAAGATTAAGAGTATTCTTTGTTATGTTTTTTTAAAATTAATTTAAAAAATCCAAATCATGGAGAGGTTCTTACACATTCTCAATTGGGATCCACAAAACAGCTGAAAGAAATGTGTCAGGATGTACTGTTGAATACTATCTCACTGAATATATATTGAGAGATCTGAGGCTGGGAAACACTCAATGCTTTAATTTCCATTGGAAGAAGCTGTGTTCTTCTGTTGCAAGAAGTGACCCTGTAAGGTGGCTCCATTTCTCCCAATGTCCAGGGAGCAGTTCAGGTTCATAGAATCATAGAATCATAGAGTTGGAAGAGACCTCAAGGGCCATCTAGTCCAACCTCCTGCATGGAGGAACCCCCATCACAGGACTCCCGACAGATGGCCATCCAGCCTATGCTTATAAACCTCCAAAGAAGGAGACTTCACCACCCTCCATGGCAGCATATTCCATTGCCGGACAGCTCTAACCATCAGGAAGTTCCTCCTAATGTTCAAATGGAATCTCTTTTCCTCCAGTTTGAAACCATTTTCCCATGTCCTAGTCTCTGAAGCCATGGAAAACAAACCAGTCCCTTCTTCAATTTCAACACAGTGGTTTTTAGTGGGAAGGCAAGAATTGTAATTTCAACCCCATCCCCACCTCTGCTAGTTACCCTTACCATCATAAATTTGGGGAAAAATGACTTTGTGCTTACCCATGTATCAAAATGAAAAAAAAAAAAACACACACACACACACACACACACACACACACACACATCTCTGAAGCTCCTAGCCACTGGAGTCTAGTATAAAACACATCTTTATTTTGTCAAGGTTGTTGCCAGCTTTGAAAAGGTAAAGGTTCCCCCTGCACATGCGGGCTAGTTGTATCCGACTCTAGGGGCACTGCTCATCTCTGTACTGAAGCTGAAGAGTCAGTATTGTGCAAGTCCATAGCCATGTGGCCAGCATGGCTACAAGGAAACACTGTTTTACCTTCCTATTTTTTTATGGTGGTACCTATTTATCTAGTTGCATTTACATACTTTCAAACTGCTAGGTTGGCAGGAGCTGGGGTTATCAGTGGGAGCTCACTTCACTGCATGTCACCTGGGATTTGAACCACTGAGCTGCTGACTTTTCAGCCAACAGTTTTTGGAGACTTAGTCTGCTGAGCCACCGCAACCCCTTAATGCAACCTTAAAGCTACCTTAATGCTCACAATAACAGAGGCAAGAAGAGTCTGTGAAGTCTACCATGCAATCTTGCTTTATCACACACCTCGCACTGTAAAGACAACTCAATGCCTGCTGTACTGTATGAAAATGAGACTATCCACCTTTCAAATATTAGTTATAAGGGCCAGAATCCTATTGCTTACATACACCAGAGAAAATGAAATGACATAAGCCACAGTGGCAAACTGTGGTCAATAAAGGAGTCAACACTTCCATTCCTCACTGCATACCAAGCTGTGTAAACAGTGCCTGATACGGAATACAATCTGTGAATTATTAACCACTGTTCAGGTTTATGATTTACACTGTTATGTTAGCAGATGTAAGCAACAGGATTCCAGCCACAGTGACACCATGCATTCACAATTAGGAGAAAAAATAAAATGAACTGTCATTATTGACCTCGCTCATAGAGCCCTGTGGCACAGTGGTTAAATGCCTGTACTGCAGGTAAAACTGTGCTCACATCCTGGGGATCAATCCCAGGTAGCAGGCTCGTGGTTGACTCAGGGCGTTTATACATGACCCCTAAGCTCCGCCGCAAATGGCTGCAAGGTCCGGACCTTAAAAATGTTTACCCACCAGCTCCGGACTTTGCAGACAATTAAGTGCGACCCCGCCCACTTTAGCGCGACCAAACAGCAGTTTTCTTGTACCTGCTTTTGGGATGTGACAAATATTTGATCCAGTGTAAGGATAGTGAGTGCGGGGCTCTCTTGGCTTCTGTTTGTTCTTTTTTTGCACCCCACCCCTTTAAGAGATCTGAATGCTGCCGGGAACAAAACGGAGGTAAACCGGCATTCTTTTCTTTCTTTTTTCTCCCTCCCTCAGGCAGCCAGCAACCATGAAGTGCGAAGGGGGGTGGGGACAGAGGAAGAGCAGGAACCCCTAAGATCTCTGGTCCGAATTTAAGTGGCCAGCGGATCTTAGGGGTCGTGTAAAAAGGCCCTCAGACTTGTATCCTTCCAAGGTCAGTAAAATGAGTGCCCAGCTTGCTGGGGGGGGGGGGACAATGTGTAGCCTGCCTGCTGTAATTAAACTGTAGACTTCCCAGAGACTACTTGAAGTGTTATGGGGCGGTATATAAGGAGAACAATTTGCTTTTGCCTTATTGACTACAGTAGGTCTAAAAGCAGCTTAAAGAAGGGGAGATGCAGCAATTAAAGAACTGGAAAGAGCAGATTCCTAAATTATTGGGCCTCTTTAGCTGCTCTGTGCTTAGAAACCCCTGCTCCCAACCACACACCCCTACTAAATGATTGGGAGCCCATCTGGGAAAGGACTGCCAAACCCAGAGGTCTCCAAATGGCACTCCCCCCATCCATGGGCTCTGGAGATGCCGCCCTCCCCTCCAGCCACTGCTTGTTTAGAAATGTGTGCTAACAAAGGAAGGAAAGGGAGGGAGAAGCATCCCTCCCTGGCTTCCATTCCTCTTTCTTCCTCTCCCCTTGAGGACATCATCCTGAAAATATATTTCATTTCACAGCTGCATTATGGTACCACAAAAAATCCTGTGAATCCAATTTAAGAAAAGATTACCTCCTCACTTACTTCATTTGAAGCAATTACATGTTAATTTTCATTGAGGCCAGCCTAATGCATACCAATCTGATGCAGCCATCTCATTTGAATACTTGGGGAAATGGTTCCTCAGGCTTTGGGCTCCCCAGGCTCCTAGTTTAAAGGGCCACTTCACATTTATTCTTTATCCCCTTTGTTTCCTTCCCTCACCCCCTCCCACCCTTTGCCTTCACATTTTATGCTTTGATCAACCCTTATGTTTCCCCGGCATGAGATTCCGTACCTGCACCACCAACCCAAGAGAATTTCCAGCCAGCTGGTACCATTCATGAGATTGCAGAGATAGAAATAAATGAAGAAGAGGCTGCCTCTACCTGAGCGAAAGTTCATGCCACCTCGTTAACTCAGCAAGAAGTCTCCAAAAACTTGGAGGACATAGAAAGAAAATACCAGCCGTGAGGCCCACCTTACACAGCAGTCGCGGAGCAAGTTTGAATAAGTCCCTTCTGTTGATTCTGGAGCTCCCTATCCTAATTGCTCCACAAACTAAGGTGGTACTTCCCAACCTTGGCTGCTGGGTGTCCGATCCCATGATCAAAGATGATTCTGGGAGCTGCACTCTTAACAATATCTGCTTGGTAATCAGAGCATTTAATCACTGGCCAGAATCCTATGGGTCGTTTATGGTGGCAATCACTCAAATCCTAGAGAGGAATGGCTTTGGGGTAATGAGTCATCATTTGCACTCCACTTTGGATGCAAGGAGTGTGAGTTGGTGTGCAAGAAGAAATGCAAGCTGTGACTTGTTAACTAGCAGCCATTCCTTGCTGTAGCTTATGCTACTGCTCTTATGCAGAGTACAATTGCCAAGACTGATTCCGGCTATTGTCTGGCTTCACTAGATAATGACCAGCTAGGCAATTTGGGGTTCTTTTTATATTTTTATATTTATAGGTTGGATGGGATTTGGCGGTTTTCTTTATGTTTACCTTTCTGCTGCTGAACACTGTGCAGAGTACTGGCAAGGCTATTAGATGGCATGGTATAAAAATATAATAAATTACAAATAAAACATAAAACAAAAAACATATGTTAACACTGAGAGAGGAGGAGGTTCATTTAGAAAACAGATATCATCCAACCTTAAATGAATGAAGAGGCATAATTTTGAGGTTTGTGTGCTCCTTCCTAGTAAAGTAAATATTTGCCTATCACTTTCTCACATACAAAGACAAGGAATTGCATTTTTTTCTCCCTCACTTGCAATAAGTTGAGGATTTTTTTTTCTGGTGCTTTGTAAGAGTTCTTGCACATGCATTAATTAATTGAGAGCAAGTTGTAGAAACTGCATTAATTATATCAACAGATTGTAAAAAAACTGAATTGTCATTTTTTTCATTGCACTGACCCAGGGGTAGAGAGAAATTATTGGTGTCTTCTGAAAACCAGTCCTTGTGATGTCTGAGTCCTTTGTTTCCCAAAAGGAAGAATGCAAATTTTTTGAGAGACATTTGCAAAGTTTGAGAATCTAAGGAATCTTGTGATGGCTGGAGATTTCTCATCAAGGTATATCTATTAAGGTATATCTGAATAAGTTATACCTCATTAAGAGGTTCTTTAATTCCTCCTCACTTTCTGCTATCAGAGTAGTATCATCCACGAATGCTACCATAGAATGCTGATGGTTCTGCAGGAGTGACTGACATCTATAAATAAACCATCACTGATACAAGGCTGTACACTATTTATTTATTTATTTTAGTATGTTCATTTAGAAAAACATATTCTTTGCAAAACTGAGTTCTGCCTCAAAGTCTTGCTCTAAGTACAGATTACAGCACTGGCTGCTATTATCGTGTGTGAAACTGATGAAAAGGCCATGTGTATTATAGCTCTTCTTAAAAAGAAATGATTGTGTTTTACTTCTTATTTTCTATTAAAGGAAAGTAGAGCACAAATCACTTCATAGTCAAAAGCAACAGCTTTTTTTTAAAAAAACATCTTGGGAACACATTTTTCAAAGAGGTATGTGATGCTTCGGTAAGCTCATCTTCCACTAAATCAACTGAGTTCTCATGCAGGCTTTGAAAATGTATCCTTTATAATTATGACTTTGAAGCCGAGTCTATAAGATGATATGGTGGTGGTACCTTTTCTTTCCCTCTCCTCTTTCATTGAAACAGGTGTCACACTTGGATGTCTGATTATCTTGTTCAGTAAAAAAAAAAAAAAAAAGAAAGAAGAAGAAGAAAAAGAAGAGAGAAAGATGTTTCAGTTACTCCACCATAACCTGTAAAGGGAGGAAAGGTGGAATCTCGTCAAGAGCTTGGCCTCATTTAATATTTTATCTGAGGATTAGAGAGCAAAATTTGTTGGTGATCAAATACATTCCATTACACCAAAGAGACTCCCAGCCATGAGAAACATGTTAAGGATACACATAAAAGTGGTGAGAGAAATCTGAGGCAGAAAATTTATCAGAAAAGATGCCATAATCTAGCAAGTTGTGTGTGTGTGTGTGTGTGTGTGTGTGTGTGTGTGTGTGTGTGTGTGTGTGTGTGTGTGTGTGTGTGTGTGTGTGAGAGAGAGAGAGAGAGAGAGAGAGAGAGAGAAACAAAACCCAGCAAGAACTCTGACTTAACATGGCTGTGTCATGGATAAGACACTTCAAGTTAAATAACTGGCAGCCGGTTTATATATAGCCATAATGTTCAAAAGCATGAGGTGCTCTAATTAAACTAATTAAGTCTGTGACTAGTAAACATCATGGGGGGGTGAAACAGCATGTCATAGCTCAGTAGTTGATCATATGCTTTAAAATAAAGGGGGGGGCAAGTGTTCCATATCAGGCAATTCCAGCCAGGTTACCATGTGTGGACAGTAATATCCTGGCCCTACCTAAATGTTTGGGGCATATTCTTCCAATGAGTTGCAGCCTCCCCCTGTGTTTCCCATTCACTTGACTATTTACTCAATCTAGTGAAATATTTCCTTCATGGACGTTCGTTCAGACGTGAGAGCTCATTTTTGTTGGTTCTTTCTTCAGAACTTTGGAATGGTTCTAAACTAATCAGGGCCAATAAATACTGTTGTTAGGACATTCTTCCCATGTCAATACATTGAAAGTCCATGCTTTCCTTGTAGGGAACATGTTAACAACCATATTTAAGAGGTGTTGGGAAGGGTTGTTTAGGTGGCTTTCACACACCCCTGCCCATTGTACATATAATGAGCCTTTTCAGACCAGGGTGGTGTGAAACCAAGGGAAACTATAAACTGGAGGCCTCACTCCAACTTTCCTTAGACTGACAAAGCTATTTGGATGAGTAGTGAAATCATTCAGTCTCACAAGAAAATAAGTCCACTTGTCATGATTCAGCTCCCAGATAACCTCACCTAGATGACTGAGAATCTTCACAGACTCCACTGAATCCTACAACAAATATTTTACACTGTCTTTCCATACATAATAGTGGTCACCCAAGGGAGTACTTTCTGACAGTGCGTCTCATTGCACTTAGTGAGGCTGGCCTTTTAGTGCCAAAGTCATTGCCAACGGGGTCCTTCTTAAAGCTTCCCAGCCACTGGTATGATTTTCAAGAACCCTGGGTTAATTTTAGTTCCTTACAAGAAGGCACAGGGGGATGTTATGGAGATTCTACTCAAAGGATGAGAAAGGTTAATTTTTAGATGATTAAACAAGTGTGCGAAACAAAAGGGAGGAGAAAAATCACTGTAGGAAAAAAGACACGTGGAAATTTCTTCTCCACATGCTGAGAAAGATGGCAGAGTGGCACAGCAATTGTTAAGTAATGTCATCTTGTATGTAAATGGCAAAACAGCTAAACTATATCTGGAATCCTTTAAACAGGAAAGCCAAGGAATTTGTTTCCAGAAGTTGCAGTCAGCAAAAATATACAAGCTTGTTCTTCCAAAGTTTCAATTTTCTTTTTTTATCATTTCAGATGCCTCTAATGCCCTGTAAATGTTTTATTGTGACAATGCATGCATCAGGTAGAAACCTTACTCTTTGGGGCTTCAGAGACCTGGCTGAGGTTGGAGAAGCAAAGCCAGCCCTGTTCTCCCTTCTTTTGGAGCCACCCTTTGGCAGAGGTAGACTCAATTTACTTCTGTTTGATTTATTTACTCCCTGGCAAGATGGACCAGGAATTAATTTGCTTTCTTGGAAAGAGATAACCCACCATTGCTTTCCTTCCTCTATGTACATAAAAATGATTGCAAACTGCAGACAGTAGATAAATCCCCAGCCTTTTTCTACTTTCCTATTGTTGACCATAGGGTGTAAGGACCCCAAGACATTCTCAGTTGACTAGAAAGGAGGTCATGAAGGCTAAGGATTCTTATTTTGATCTCTTTGGATGGTTGACATGAACTTTGGACAGTTTTGGAAGAAGAAGAAGAAGAAGAAGAAGAAGAAGAAGAAGAAGAAGAAGAAGAAGAAGAAGAAGAAGAAGAAGAAGAAGAAGAAGAAGAAGAAGAAGAAGAAGACTATTAAAGAGCTGCAAAAGGTATACACAAAAGGAAACTAGCTATCCTTTTGTTCAAGGAAAAAAAATGGAAATTGAATGAATAACTGGTAGGCAGTGCAGATTTCAGGTTGCATCTAGCATTTTTTCCCTGGGTTAGAGAAGGAAGGGAGGTTTTCTGTTTCTGAGAAGAAAAAGGTCAGGTGCAGCTGAGATCTCTTCCTGGCCTCCAGTAAAACATTCAGATCTTAGTCCAAACCAAGTACTCCAAACCATGTTTTCAGAAATAGGCATTCCCCCCCACTGCTTCTCCAGCTCCCAAAATAATGGTAAGCATAACCTGGGACCTTAAATATCTATCACAGACTAATCCAATTTGCATACCCCTCTTTTGAGAGTGAGTCCAATTGGCTCAGCCTCTGCATTTCTGTAACATTTATGATTTTTGAACTTTTCTCTACTGTCCTTTTTTGAAGGACCTAGCATGATGGATAGTTTTTCAGAACTCAGTATCTTGCACCCCTTTGTGATATTTTAGTGGCTTCTGACCAATGTTTACACAATATCTGATATTCAGATGGTTTTCCTATAGAACAGCATACCTATTTTTGGTTTTTGGTTTTAAACTATATGTTACATGTCAGGTTTTGTTTTGTTTTGCTTTTTGAACTACACAGATTATGTGACAGGTAATTTATTTTTAAAACTTTTTGTGTTGCATGACAGCATGAGAGCTATCTCAAAGATCAAATCTCACAGTGTGAACTGGACCAGGTGCTAAGGTCATCAGGAGAGGCCTTTCTCTCCATCCTGCCACCATCACAGGTACGTCTCATGGGAACCCATGAAAGGGCCTTCTCAGGGGCTGCACCCAGACTCTGGAACTCCCTCCCACTAGAGGCCATATCTGCTGTCTTTCCAGAAACAGGCAAAGAGCTTTCTCTCCAGGCAAGCTTTCCCTGAATAATGGACTACCTATTATGTGTCTTTTATATGAATCTATCATACATGGCTACACTTTTTGTGCTTATATCTCTCCTTGTGCAATTGTGCTGACACTATGTTAACAATTGTTAATTTTAGTGTTGCCTTCTAATGCTGTAAGATACCCCTCAGTTCCCTGTTTCTCACACTGAGTATGTCTCAATTGTAATGGACTGTATATTGTCTCTTCTTGCTGTAAGCCACCTTGGGTCCTTTTCCAAGGTGAAAGGCGGGTGAAAAATACTCAAAAATAAATAAATAAATAAATATAACCTCTAATAACTTACAACATTTTCGCCAGCAGGAAACCAATATTATGCCCACATTTCAGATGAGAAAACTGAGGTTAGGAGATACTGCTTCTCAAACAGTTTCACTGAAACCTGCCAATCAAATTTACACCTCACGGGTTTTGATTTGAGCTGAGGATTGTTGGTAAACTCTTGTATATGACACTGAAAAAGGTAGACAAGTACCAACGTGGTTGGAGCATCAGTGAACCTTGCTTTCGTGTTACTGGGGCAAATATCATTGCCTTCCCCTCTTGACCTGCTGTTACAGCAAAACCATGTACAGAATGAGGTTATTTGCCATGAAAACAAAGCATTTTTAAATCCTCTTTTACCCTTTGAAAATATTTCCTACAAGAGACAGAGTAGTCATGGTGAGGTGGGGAAAAACTCTCCGCCATGGGGTTTTATGCCTTTTTAAAAAGAGCTTTTTAGAGACACACTTTGTAGAGAGAATCGAGAAAATGAAAGAAGTGGCTATCTTGCCTAGGGAAAGAAAAAAGCTTGCTACTGCAGAAGATTATGGAGGCAACTAGCTTAGCAAATTTAAAGGGGTAAAGGAGGGATTTAGCATTTGTAGGAATAAAAACAGCACCTGGAGTTATCCTCCCTGTGATAAATGCATATGGAAAGACTGGAGGGATTTAGCAGGAAGTGATATTCTTTCATATATAACTTTTCTCTCCAAATCTAGCTGGAGAGTACTATAGCACGAATCCTATTCTCTCCCCAGAAGAGAGAGAGAGAGAGAGAGAGAGAGAGAGAGAGAGAGAGAGAGAGAGAGAGAGAGAGAGAGAGAGAGAGAGAGAGAGAGAGTTTTATAGGCATTATTAAACCATGATTTCCATTCATAGTGATTCATTTGGGTGAGGACAGAGGACAAAAGAGAAGGAACACTTCAGCAAGCAATATAGCCATTCACTTTGACTTATCTGCAGTCGTTGGTAAAGGACCATGATGTGTGTGTTTTATAATCCCCTCTTGTAGGCTGATACTTCATGTCCATCTCATCGCTGTTTGTGGTCCAAAGTAATCTAACTGCATGTCCATTGCGGGATGAGGGGCATTTGTCCCGACCACATCCCCTGAACTGCGATTTAAGCGGGATGAGAGATTTCCCTCCCTGGCCTCGGGAATCTTTGTCATGCTTCTCATTCCGAGATGAGTGCCCGTGAGGTAAGGCTCATCACTCAACGTGCCATTCTCTATCTGGTGGCAGGAGTGTGACATGCCATTCACCTTTACATTCCCTATGGAGTCATCAATACAGTGCAGAGATTAAAATACAAATGCCTCAAACTTAACTCCGTAATGCATTGAAGGCAAGGCTTCAGAGAATCAAAACATCGAAAAATGGAAGGTTGGGCAAAAAAACCCCAGCAACCACGGAGAACAAAGGCAAGGAATTTCACATCTCATCATGGAACGAGGACGTGCGGTAACAGTCATGCCAGTATCATCCATCATGCCTGTGCATACACGGGAACAGGGACAGAACCGGAGAAAGACCACATGACCGCGACTGACATCAACATGCAACAAACTTCCTCCCAGGAGGAGAATGGATGTGAAGTAACTGTCATAGTCCTTCTAAACCAGCCTGAGCCTGGATACGAGCACATCTTTATACACTATTTCATACCATGGACTCTTGTTTCTCCCATGTCTTGGTTAACTTGGGGATCCCTATTGGTACAGAATTTTTCATGGGGTCCTTGATGGCAAGCTGCTACTTAGCCTCCATAAAGTGGAGGGTCCATTATGAGTAATGTGCATTGAAAGTGCAATGTTTGCATTATCTGCCATAAATAAGGAAAAGGTAGGTTTTCTGGGGACAGTGGAAGAAATCTTACACCAAGGCTGGCAGTTTGTCCAGGCAGCTTATTACAACTTACTTTCCACTAACTCTGACGGTGGTCTTTCACATCTCCTGCTCCTTGATTCTTTCAACTGCAGAGACCAACCACCAAAGTTGAGAACTTCCACTTACAGAAAATGATTCATCCCACCAAGATACCACCTCTTACTCAGGACGTGTTATTCAAAATTCTCCAAGTACTATGCCCAAAGAAGAACATAAAGATTGCCCACAGGTTCTGATGAACATCTGGTGGCACATCTGGTGGCTTAGCAGTCAGTTATTGAAAACTTAAGTCCAACAAATTTTGGAAACTTTTGTTTTAAAAAGGCAAGGTATGTCCCCAGAATTCAAAATACTGTACACTGTTTTGTCAGTGTGTCAATCTTTATAAAAAGACCTCAACAGAAAGATGAGCATTATAGTCTCTCTCTCTCTCTCTCTCTCTCTCTCTCTCTCTCTCTCTCTCTCTCTCTCTCTCTCTCTCTGTGTGTGTGTGTGTGTGTGTGTGTGTGTGTGTGTGTGTGTGTGTGTGTGTGTGGTTACTCTACTCAATTTACCCATGCAGGCTAACCCAGAATCCTTTCAGGGCTGCCCTTCTGCCAAACCCAGGGTGAATGCAAGTGGAGATAGAGACCTGAGGACAATAAGAATTGATTTTGCCAAGTCCCCCGATCAACTGGGGATGCGGCTTCTGTCAGGTACTTTCTGTTTACGAATCTGCAGCTCCTTCAGTGCAGCCAGGTTGCCCAACCATAGCAAACCATCTGATGGCTGCCAATGTAGAGCTTAACCCCATTTATCCAGATGGCCCAGGCTCTCCTGGTGCTGAGGCTCCTGTTGTTTTCCAAAATAATGCCCAGTGGCCTCATTATATCCAAAGCTTTCTCTTCTTCTTTCAGCTGTGCCAGCAAAATTCTCACCCTCCCCCACCACACATACACCGTCTTTTCCCTATTGGGTGGAAACAAAGGTAGAACAAAACACACACACACACACACACACACACACACACACACACACACACACACACAGGTGGGGTTGGTTATACAGTATTGTAATGCAAAAGAGAAAACTCTCTCTCTCTATACAGTATTCTAATGCAAAAGAAAAACTCTCACACACACACACACACACACACACACACACACACAC
This sequence comes from Phrynocephalus forsythii, assembly GCA_029282475.1. Taxonomy (NCBI): domain Eukaryota; kingdom Metazoa; phylum Chordata; class Lepidosauria; order Squamata; family Agamidae; genus Phrynocephalus; species Phrynocephalus forsythii. Next base: position 12,272,088 of record JAPFRF010000022.1, read on the forward strand.
ACACACACACACACACACACACACACACACACACACACACACACACACACATGTGCACACTCGCTCACAGTCTTACATGCCTATAACCTGGAATACGAATGTGTTTATATATAAATCAGAATTCAACTAATTATTAGCTGGAGGCTTTCAAGTAAAAATGTAGGTCATGCAATATTATGCAGGACAATAGCAATTGTTTCAAGCTTCAGGAAGTGCATAAGTAATGGGAAACCTTTTGTTCTCAGTCTCGGCTCAACACAAAAGTTTCTGCATTTTGCTATGAGGCTATGGAAATGTGTGCAGTTCCAGGCCTAGCACACATACTGCTACCGTATCAATACTAAATTTCAGTACATCTCTTTGGATGGTGGACAAATCTCTTGTACATCATGCCAAATGTCCCATGTTGTCAACCACCCTTTAAAACTCCCATCTGATCTCTGTGTAAAAGCTGAGGTCTTCAGGAATACTGTATATTGTTGAAGAATGCTCTTGTGCAGCAGATTACAAAGCCAAGGAACAACTCCATTCCCCGCCCCCCAACACCACCACTTTATTCCTAATATAGGGGTAACTCTACAATTTAGCCCTCCATCTATGATATGTCTGTGAAGATTCTCAGTCATCTAGGTGAATTTATCTGGAAGTTCACTGCCTCTAATAAAGAGAAGGGTTTTCTGCAATTTGAATGCAGTATCTCTGTGTTGGTCAGCACAAAACTATTGTCCTTTCCTTTGAAGAAGTAAAATGGGGAGGAAGTGCAAGGACAAGGGGAAAAGACAGAGACAGAACCAAAGAACAGTAGATTTTTAATGCCAGTAGGAAGCCTGATACTTCAAATTTTAGAGATACTGTAACAATTTCATAGCCCTAAGCTGTAGCTCTGTGTTTTAAGCCACTTGCTAAAACAATTTAAAAAATTGTGCGATTTACACAAATTGTATAAAAGATCAATAGGACCAAAAGAAATCTCATCTGCTTGTAGGTTATGAAGAAAATTAAAATCCCTTGTCTTAGCATGAAAACATAATGCAGCTAGAAAGGGTTTACATCCCTGATTTGCACTCAATAATGATAATGACATGAGAAAGATTGATCTTTGGTGGTGTTTGCACTAATATAAATTGAAAATAAATAAATAAATATATTTATAATGGGAATTTCCTGTAGATAATCATGATGCTCTAGGACAAGAAACCCAGGAAAATTGGGAGGCAAACTGATAGTTTCTGCAAGGAACTTTCTTAAATATTTCCTCGAGGGAAGCAGGGGAAAGTTGGTCAATAATTTAACTCAGAAAATAGTGAACAAATATCAGTTTTTCCTCTGTGCAGACATGGTGCCAAATCCGGAGAGTGAATTCAATCACTAAAGTATGAAGCTGAGGGATTTCAGCCCTGCTTTGAGCACAAATCTCAATAAAGCCTTAACTATGGGGCTGCTATCGGTGCCTTCAAAATAATTATCCATGTGAGGTTCAAGGGTATCAGCCCTGTAGCTGCAAGCCAGAATGCTGCTTTGGATGTGAAATGCCACCATCATAGCAGAGAGAGATCAGGCTGCTCTAAGAATATTTCACAGCCTAGATTTAAACTTTGCTCCGTGAACCTGTGTAACAGGGGTGCCAAAATTGCAGTGAGAGAGTGCCACAGCAAAATTGCCTGTCAAAGCCACCAGCTGGAAGACGGAATCTGCTGTTGGATGGCAGAAAAGGAAGCATCATCACTTTATGTTTTAGTGTGTGTGTGTTTTGGGGGTCACCTACAGAAGCATCTGTTACTGTTGTGCAATCAGGAGAGTATTTTTTAAAGATGAATTATTATATGAAATAAACTCTGCAACTGGCACTGCTGACCTATTCTTCCATGATGCCAACTTGCATTATTTGTGCTACAGGCTACAAGCACTCAAAGGAACGTACCCATTTTTGCTCTCCAAACTTGCTGTGCTTTGTTAGGAAGGACTGAAATAGCCAGTCTTTTAATTTCAATGCACCGATATGCAATTTTGCAAGCACCTGTAAATGCTAGACAAGGGTTCCTTCTGCCAGAAACACTATATCTACAGACATTCACTGTGAGCTAAATGCACACAGACCAAATCTGAATGGAATACATGGTGCGTTCTTAACAAGCATTTTCTTCTCCTAACAATATTTAAGGAAAGGCAAGAGTCCCCAACACTCTAGTCTCGATTCTACATCTAAAAAATACATAGGGTGATTCTAAGTTGAGAAACAGGCAAAGTTTGACAGATAAGTATTTCCAAATGTTTGGGTAGGGATCCTTAGCAGAGAAGCACACAGTGGTGGCATCTGATAGTTTTTGTAACCATTGCTTCACTTTTAGACTGAACCCTGGTGCATGGATTTAGGCATACATCTCTTAGTCCTACTGAAATAAAAAGGGGGAGCTGTTAAAAGGGGAAGCTGTGTGGCCATTACAAAAGACACATCCATACATGCTTGTGTCCATTCTTGCTGTGTTGCACATTCCTATGTTATGTATTCAGCTGGGACACCCAGGCCCAAGTCCAGGCATGCCAGAGATAGCAAAAAAAAACAAACAAACAAAAAAAAAACTTGAGCAATTTCTCCCATGGATGTGGTATTTTTCAACAGGGTTCTGTCCGTTTCATGGTCTAATTGTCAGTTTCTATATTTGGACTGATATTTTTCATCACTTGCATCATTAGCCTCATTAGCCTCATTATCATAATTATTCCTGTTATGTGCTGTCAAGTTTCCTCTGACTTATGACAACTCTATGAATGAGTTACCACCAAAATGTCTTGTCATTAATAATTCTGCTCAGCTCTTGAAAACACAAGTCTGTGGTTCTTTTAATGTGTCAATCCATGCCATATTTGGTTTCCTACTTTGCCTGCAGACTTCAACTTTTCCTAGCATCGTTGTCTTTTTCCAGGGAGCCATGTTGTCCCATGATGTCCCTTAGGTACAATAGCCTCAGTTGCATCATTATTGCCACCGTCACTGCCCATTTTTCAGGATAATATACTCACAAAGCAGATGAAAGTTTCTTAAATATTTTGAAAAAAAATAGAGGTAGAACCATGTTTATTTTGTCCTTGTGTACAAGGATGAATAATTGCAGTCATCTTCTATTTTCCTGAGAGAACTGTGAGGATTTTTTTGTGTTCTCCATAGAGTCATCATATCAGTGAAACCAATGTGCAAAAACTACCTACTTTACAGCAAAGTTGCATGATTTGTGCAATTTGCTGAATTGCCCCAAACTAGGATGATGGTGGCTTTATTTGAGATTTTTTTGGATCTTTCTTAAATACCAGCAGGTATTTAACATACAAGATACATTTTATGCAAATGACAGGGACAACAGCTCTTTGCCTCACACTTGGCTGGGAGAGAAGAATCTCAGCTGGCTTTGCAACTGCATTTTGAAAGCAAGGGTTTTAACATGTATTATTCCCATGCACACAAAATACAAAACTTTTAAGAACAATGTTTCACACACAATTGATTGATATAACAAAGAAGATGTAGTAGCAACATATACCAGGAAAGATAGGAGGGTTTGTGGATCATGAGTCACTTAGGCATGAGATAAAATTCTTGTTAAGAGCACAGTCCACTAAAATTAAACACAGACAAACTGGAGTAAGTGCTGTCTCCAATGGCTTTCTCCCCAGTTTCTTTCTGGAGGGGCAAGTTTTGGCTGTGTTATCATTTCTTGGTCATAATTCAACTGGCCATTCATCAGAGCAGCACAAAAGTAACTAGCAAGTAACAAGTCAATTTCAATAAAGGTTCTTCCTAGTGAGCTACTGTGAGATCATTAGTTGAATAAGGACCAATCATGCAATTACTTGTGTAAATGATGTATTGGTAAGAAGGATATCCTGTTTCAATGCTGGGACTGTGGTAACACTGGAAGTTTTCAATGAGAATGCCCAATTGATGAAAGCTGTCTCCAGGATCACTCCCTCCAGGTATAACTCCCCATTTGTCTTGTGTGAGTAGTCTGTCACTCAAATTATTACTCAGATCATAGCAAGAACTGCCTGTTCCAACACCTAATCAAGGCAGAAAAGTTGGAACAGTGAGGCTACTTTTACCCTGTAGCAAGGGAACTATTAAAGGACCCCAACTCTCTCTCTCTCTCTCTCTCTCTCTCTCTCTCTCTCTCTCTCTCTCTCTCTCTCTCTCTCTCTCTCTCTCTGTGTGTGTGTGTGTGTGTGCCTGCCTGCCTGCCTGCCTGTCTGTCTGTCTATGTATACAGCTGGAAGATAGGGCAATTGTACAGCACATCGGTTGTGTGTCTTCACTTCTTTCCTTTTCCTTCCTCCATGAGAGAAGGAGCCTTTCCAAGGAATGTGCAGTTTGTGAACATATTTGGGAATAGCATGAACAGTGATGAGACCATGTCAGCTGATCCTTCCACTCTGGAAGCAACACTGAATTGCTTAGAAGAATGAAGAAATAGATGATCACCCTGTCAAAAAATCTACTAATTGCCCCCCCCAACTGGAAGGACATATTTTGAAGCTAAGGCTCCAGTACTTTGGCCACCTCATGAGGAGAGAGGACTCCTTGGAAAAGTCCCTGATGTTGGGAAAGATTGAAGGCAAAAGGAAAAGAGGACGGCAGAGAATGAGATGGTTGGACGGTGTCATCAATGCAACCAATATGGATTTAAATAAACTCTGGGAGGCAGTGGAAGACAGGAAGGCCTGGCGAGCTCTGGTCCATGGGGTCATGAAGAGTTGGATATGACTGAACAACTGAACAACAACAAGCTTCCTGGGATCACTATTTCCAAACATATAACATTGCAATTCTAATTTTTTTCTGGGGGCACCCACTTTGAAGTTGAATAACTTGGCCCCCTGAGCCTCAAATCTCTCCATATTTGGAGGGCTTAAAGGGGAGAGTCACACCAAATTTAGTACTTCCAGGAGACCTCCAGGAGACCCGTTTTATAGAGAAATGAATTGATTCATTTTAAAGTATACACCACCAGTTCTGTTTGTTACCAACGAAACATTGCTTCCCTGGTTTGTTTCATTTCACTTCACTTCATTATGCAATGAACCAATGAATCAGTGTTTCATTTTTCATTTGGTCCCCATCCCAAGCCCTACAGTGATGGTTCCCCCCTTTTATTTTTCCCTGGAAGTTAAAATACTCTGGATATAAATGAGTGTTCTAGCTTCAAAAATGTGATTGACTCACCTGCTCTGAGCTGTTCAGTGCTTAGAGAGATGAATGGGAAAAGGTTGTCATATTTTTATTCTCTGCTTGCTCTAAGTGACTCGGTTTCTTTGGCTCAAAAAGCTGCTTTGGAAAACTCCCTGCAGCAATGCTGCTCATTAAGTCACTGTAGAAACCTGGACACCTCCAAACATCACTTGCGAGAACTACGGACGACAAATTCTTCCCTGCTTCTGGCAGCTGAAGAAAATGCAGCTCTGAACTATGGCGAAAATAAAACCGCCAGCCTCACCCCTTGCCTGTGAGCACCAGCAGCAATATTTAAAAAACGATGGTTCTGAGAACTAATGACAACTTTGGAAATAAAAAGTGACACTAAACGTAATCTGGACAAGAGGAAAACCTCCAGGAGTGGACGCCCAAGTAGCCTCTCTCTCTGTGTGTGTGTGTGTGTGTGTGTGTGTGTGTGTGTGTGTGTGTGTGTGTGTGTGTGTGTGTGTGCACGTGCATGCTCTCTCTCTCTCTCTCTCTCTCTCTCTCTCTCTCTCTCTCTCTCTCTCTCTTTCCAAAACAATTCCCTGCCTTACTCCAATTCTTGTACCACTGGGAATGGCTGGCACTGACCAAGGTCCTGATTTTGGAACTGAGTGGTTCTGAAGTAATAAAGGTAAAGGTTCCCCCCCCTCTCTCACACACACATGCTAGTTGTGTCTGACTTTGGGAGGGTGCTCATCTCTGTTTTTATGCAAAGTCTGTGGCCGTGTGGCCAGCATGTCTGAATGTATTTCTGCACATGGAACACTGTTTACCTTCCTGCTTTTTTCAGCGGTACTTATTTATCTACTTGCATTTAGATGCTTTCAAACTGCTAGGTTGGCAGAGCTGGGGTTAACAGTGGGAGCTCATTCCGCTGCATGGCACCCAGGATTCGAACCTTTGCTGCTGCCAGTTTCAGCACTCTAGCCCACTGAGCCATCATGCTCAGTGATGTCATAGACTGGAGCCAAATCTCAGTTTATGAAGCATCCTCCTTTTGTCCAGAGGTGCCAGGACAGAATAATGCCCCATAATGCCTTCCACAGTCCCCTAAATGTTTATCAGAATAGACATTGGGGGTCATTATTTGTTTTAGAACCTATAAACCAATGCCTCTTCCTGCCTTAGCATTTCTACACTGTCTGGAAGAACAAGAGGCAGTTGTGCTCACCTCTCTGTGGGGCTTGCAGTGCTGTGTTCCTGGTTTGTGCAATTTCCTTTCCTTTTCCTTTTTCCTTTTATCACTCACTTATTTATTTATTTGTTTCCGGTTTTATTGTTGATGTTGTTATTCTTTTCTTTCTGCAACGTCTCTACAATTTCAGCTGCGATAACGCGAGAGTTAATTAAGCTATGATCTCCTGGAGACAGGTTGCTACAAGAAGATAAGCAATAGCTTCTGTTCGCTATAAACAGCTGTGGTCATGACCAGCTTCTAGGGATTTGCTGCTTTTGTACCGGAGACAAAACAATCCTTAGCAATTAAACCTAGACATATTTTTGCCATGATCGGTGAGACTCCTGACGTCACACACTCTGTGCAAATCTGAAAGGGATTTTTTAGGAATTTAATAGTACTTTCCACAACCCCTGGGAAGTTAAGACCCAAAAGCCAGATAGATAAGAAGGTCTAGTTAATAAATGCTGTGCTTTTGAAGTACTGAAGGAAAGGCCCATTTCAATGTGGGTTCTTCTACTATAGCAAAGTGAAGCAATAACCAGGGCCTCCTGACCTGCTGACAAGCAGCCTGTGAATGCAAAAATGTGGGTGTGATTTCTATGCTAGTGCCAAAATATATGTTGCAGCCAGACACCTTTTAGGAGAATATATTCAAAGATGAGCACATCCTGTAGATGGCTTTTCTCTCCTGTACCTCATCTTCTTGTCTTAAAGTGTTTTAAGGAAAAAAACTAAATTATTTTATTTTATTTTATTTTATTTTAGAGTATTTTTACCCTGCCTTTCTCCTTGGAAAAGGACCTAAGACGGCTTACAGTAATGAGAGCCTCATTAATCCCTTTAATGTGGGATAATATACAGTCCAGGACAATTAAGACATGTTCAAGTATTGAAAACAGGGAATTGAGGAACCTCTTACAGCATTAAAAGACAACATTACATTAAAGCTATAAGAGAACACAAGCACTTAAAAAGAGAATAAAATTCCATGTAAAAGTTATGAGTGATGGAAACTAACTTTGAAAACATAGTGTCAGTGCAATCACACAAGGTTATAAGTGGTTATAAACACAAAGTTTATGTGATCATATAGATTCATATAAAAGACACATAATAGGTAGTCCATCATTCAGGGAAAGCTTGCCTGAAGAGAAAGGCCTTTGCCTGTTTCTGGAAAGACATCAGAGATGGGGCAGTCCTGGCCTCCAGTGGGAGAGAGTTCCAGAGTCTGGGCACAGCAGCTGAGAAAGCCCTTTCGTGCGTTCCCAGGAGACGTACCTGTGTGGGTGGCAGGATGGAGAGAAAGGCTTCTCCTGATGATCTTAACACCCAAGTTGGTTCATCCTATGAGATTCGATCTTTGAGGTAGCTAGGACCCAGGTCGTGCAGTGCTTTGTGTGTTATGGTCAGCACTTTGGCTTTTGCTCCACAGCTGGTTGGTAGCCTTTGGGGCTGCTTTAATAAGGGTGTAATTTGCTGATCACTTCCAGTTTGGTAACAGTCTGGAGGTGAGTGGGAATAGTTATGACCCTAATTAAAATAGCATCAGAATTCTGTTTACATGGGAATTTGCCTTCTTCATAGAACAGTGGGGACACTATGTATCCTTTGGTGATTGTGAGGAAAGAATCCGGGGGGATCTGGTGAAGCTTGGAGGGGGGACCGGGGCATGGTTTATGTACAGCCCCTGGGAAAGTACTAAGCAGAAGATGGAAGGAACATGAAACCCTCCCATACCTACCTAATGTCTAGGAGAATTAAAACTAGCTCACAGGCCCTCTGAAATTGTCCAACACTGTTTTACAAGGTGCACATGATGTAGTGCAGCTTGGTAGTTTGCAACTGATGCCACACCTCTACAGTTTTAGGATGAATATCTCCACTACCGAGGCATTGCCTCATTTTACTGACCTCGGAAGGATGGAAGGCTGAGTGAACTTTCAACCTGCCACCTGGGATTGAACCCCAGGCTCTCAGAGCAGTTACTCTGCAGTATGGCAATTTTAACCACTGCACCACAAGGCTCCAAGGAAAGTGCCTGCCAGTCAATGTAGGGAGGCATGGGAATTTTGTTTGTGTTTATTGGTTTGTTTTTGGATTACAGACCTCTCCGTAATGCTCCATAATTGCAATTCCATGTAACTGACTCTTGCCTAAAGACACCTAAATGTGTCTCACCTCAAAAAAAAAAGGCCTCAGCTGGAAGGTTTTGAAGGTAAGCTAGGCTTAACTCTGCCTATCTATGCATTCAGAAATTAAGCTCTCACCTGGCACAGAGGCCTGGAAGAGGACACAGCAGGAAGCCTGGGTAGAGCTAGGCCTCATTCGTCCTCAAAATCTTCCAGTTGTGGCTTTTCCCCCAGATGAGCCACACTTAGGTGTCTCTCTGGTAAATCTCTCAGAATGCAGAAACATGGGATTTGTAGTCCAAGACATCCAAAATGCTTTCCACAAAACAACTTCTAGTGCTAAGACTAGAGGAAAATCACTACAAGCAGCAGTTTCAGTGTAGAGGAATAAGGGATTTTTTTTTTAAGGTGCTTAGAAGGTCCATGTAAAAATGAAAAGAAAGTTTTGTTCATTGTTCATACCCCTTACCTTCATGGGTGCTAAAGCTGTCAGTGGGCAAAATGGTACTTTATTATAATAATGTATTGTTAAAGCTAAAGTCACGCTGGCTTTCCAGAAAGGCAGCTCAATCAGACTTTCACAGCAATGAGCAGCTGGACTAGACGAGAATTAAGTCAATGCTTTGCCACGAAGCTTTCCCAGCTAGGCATGCAGGTGAGTATAGGTGTGAATCTAAATGGAACTCTAAAAAAAAATGAAGATTGTGGGATCTGTAGACAAAGAACCCACAAATCCTATGCCTAGTAGAACACTGCAAAATAATGGGCTACTGGTTTGATGCCATATAAAATCAGTGCCTTGTGTATGTAACGGCAGGTGGATGAGATCCATGTTAAGTATGAAAATAAGGCTTCCAAGTTTGTTGCTATACATGCCACCATACTGGTACAGAAGACATTAGAGGTAAATTGCTGGAAACTCAAAAAAAAAAATGAGTTGAAATTAATAATTTTATTGGATGCAAAAGCTGTACAGCACTTCAAGTAGCTTCTGGCTGTTTACGGCTGTGTGGCTGCTTGTCAAGTTGGAGACCCATCAGAGCAGTGGGATCTGAGTTATGGATTCTGAAGGGACCCCCATGGGATTGTATTGCTTCAAATACAATTACTGGAAAATAATAAGACATATTGTGGGAGATGCTCATTAAATGCAAAGCAAATCACTCAATCCTTGGGCTGCTAAGAAGTGAAACTGGGGGAAAGGAGATGGGTGTCCATTTTTATTCTCCTCCCTGAATGTGGCTTTAATGATTTTTAAATCCCTTCTACCCAATTATACCTCCAGATTCTGATTAGGGTCTCTTGGCTATTGTGTGTGAGAACCATTATCCAGAGAACCAGAGAAAAATTAGTACCTGGAGAGATGGCATGGGGAAATAAATCTTTCCCTGACATTTCACAACCAATTCTTGGCCAATTAGGGCAAACTCTGCTATGCTAGTAATGTGCTTCCTAAATGTTCTCCTTCCTGGAAAGGCCAAGCAAAGAACAAGTCATATACAATATATATATAAATATGCTGGCCAAGGGAAAGGTTTCTTTCAGCAGGTTATTTTTTTAAAAAAAAATGTACTTTATAAAACTGAAGAAAATAAAAAAAATGGATGGGAAAAATAACAATGCCAATTTTGAAAAGTTGGCAGTACAGTGTGTTAACCTTAGGAATAAACAATGTTTTGCCAGTTAAACCTCCAGTAGTCTTTCAAAAGTATTCCCTCCACATTTAAACCAACACTTCTCCATCTTGTTCTTCTCCTTTCACTGGTAGCTGTAAGAAACCCCTTTCTGTCAGAGAAATCCTGGGAAAGCTGATAGTTTTTTTTTTTGAGGGGGGGGGTTGGGGAGTTATGGGTCTTTCCAAGGAAGACAAAACAGCTAGACCTCCTGATTTCCATGAATACATGGCAGAGAAAGCAGCAAAGGAGTCATTCTCTGCTAACACTGCATCTGTACAGGATTGCCCAGTGGAGCTTTTTCTGAATAATCAAGGGATTGCTACATGCTGCCTCCCAGGTTGATAGTGCAGACCACACTGTGATTTGCTGATGAAGAATTTGCACAATATTTTTGCAGGCAAAATTGTCCAGATCTGCTCTGACATGTTTGCTGCAGTTGATCTAGGTCATGTGAACATAACTGTTGCCCCTCCTGCATGTTCTGTGCTAATGGATGAGTTTCAGACCCTTGCGGAGGTGAGGGCTTCCAAGCGTCTGCTGGATCCTCTCCCTTCCTGGCTCATGAAGGCAGTCAGAAAGGGATTGGTTGACTGGTTAGGAAGAGTGGTGAATACCTCCTTGCACCACAGTAGGATTCCAGTATGCTTAAAGGAGGAAATCATAAGATTACTGTTAAAAATACATTTTTAGGCCCCACAGTACTGAATTATTACCCTCCAGTATCTAAGATCCCATTCTTGGGGATGATGCTAGAGCGGGTCATGACCTCTCAGCTCCAGAAGTTTCCGAATGAGACAAATTACATTGGCCCATTTCAAGCTGGCATCAGGCTTGGTTATGGGACAAAGAGAGCTTTGGTGTCCTAGGTAGATTACCTACCTCGGGAAATGGATGGGGGGGGGGAATCTGTCTCCCCTGCTGGTTTTGCCAGACCTCTCAGCAGCTTTTGATATTATTGACAATAGTATCCTCCTCAGCTATAAGAAAAGAAAGGAAAAGGAAAAGGAAATGCCAAAGAATGCTCCAACTATCGCACAATTGCACTCATTTCACATGCTAGCAAGGTTATGCTCAAAATTCTACAAGGCAGGCTTCAGCAGTATGTGGAAAGAGAACTTCCAGAACTACAAGCTGGATTTCGAAGGGGCAGAGGAACTAGAGATCAAATCGCCAACATGCGCTGGATTATGGAGAAAGCCAGAGAGTTCCAGAAAAACATCTACTTCTGCTTCATTGACTATGCCAAAGCCTTCGACTGTGTAGACCACAACAAACTATGGCAAGTCCTTAAAGGAATGGGAGTGCCTGACCACCTTATCTGTCTCCTAAGAAATCTATATGTGGGACAAGCAGCAACCGTCAGAACTGGATATGGAACAACTGACTGGTTTAGAATTGGGAAAGGAGTACGACAAGGCTGTATACTGTCACCTTGCCTATTTAACTTATATGCAGAGTACATCATGAGAAAGGCCGGTCTGGATGAATCACAAGCCGGAATTAAGATTGCCGGACGAAATATCAACAACCTCAGATACGCAGATGATACTACTCTAATAGCAGAGAGTGAGGAAGAATTAAAGAACCTCTTAATGAGGGTGAAAGAGGAGAGTGGAAAAAATGGGCTGAAGCTCAACATCAAAAACTAAGATCATGGCCACTGGTCCCATCACCTCCTGGCAAATAGAAGGGGAAGAAATGGAGGCAATGACAGAGTTTATTTTCTTGGGCTCCTTGATCACTTCAGATGGCGACTGCAGCAATGAAATAAAAAGACGCCTGCTTCTTGGGAGGAAAGCAATGGCAAACCTAGATAGCATACTAAAGAGCAGAGACATCAGTTTGCCAACTAAGGTCAGGATGGTTAAAGCTATGGTTTTTCCAGTAGTGATGTATGGAAGTGAGAGCTGGACTATAAAGAAGGCTGATCGCTGCAGAATTGATGCTTTTGAGCTGTGGTGCTGGAGGAGAGTCTTGAGAGTCCCCTGGACTGCAAAGAGATCAAACCTATCCATTCTGAAAGAAATCAACCCCGAATGTTCACTGGAAGGACAGATTTTGAAGCTGAGGCTCCAGTACTTTGGCCACCTCATGAGAAGAGAGGACTCCCTGGAAAAGTCCCTGATGCTGGGAAAAATCGAAGGCAAAAGGAAAAGAGGAGGACAGAGAATGAGATGGTTGGACAGTGTCATCGATGCAACCAAAATGAATTTGACAAAACTCCGGGAGGCAGTGGAGGATAGGAAGGCCTGGCGAGCTCTGGTCCATGGGGTCACGAAGAGTCAGACACGACTGAACGACTGAACAACAACATCCTCCTCAGCCATCTCTCTGGAATGGGACTTGGTAACACTGTTTCATGGTGGCTCAAGCCCTTCCTGGAGGAGTGAATACAGAAGGTACTCCTAGGGGATTCATAGTGAATACCCCAGCCTCTGACCTGTGGTGTCTCTCGGGAGTCTGCTTTCTCCCTTATGCTGTTTGACATCTACATGAAAGCACTGAAAGAGGTTATCTTGGATTCTTAGTCCAGTGTTACCAGCATGCTGATGAATGACACCCAACTCTCCTTCTTCTTGCCATAAATCAGTGTTTGGTATCAATAGTGGGAAGGATGAGGGTGAACAAATGGAAACTTAATTCACACTGGGCAGAGGTGCTTCTGATCAGTCAAAAGTGAGATCAAGGAATAGGGATGCAACCTATATTGGATGGGATTACTCTCCTATTGAAAAGGTCAATAACTCGGGGGTGGTTCCTGGTTCTATGCTTGAGCCTGAAACCTCAAGTCTCAGCAGTGGCCAGAGGTGCAGTTGCACTATTAAAACTAGTGTACCCACTAGGTCTATTTCTTGAGAGATCTGATCTGGCCACTGTGGCACACAACCTAGTCAAATTACGTAGATGCCATTTCTCTTCTTTCCATCAAATTTTCATCAAAATAAATATCTCTTGTATGGCCTTTACTTTTTATCTCATTATCTCTCGTTTCCAATACTAATCAACCTTTAGCACCTGTGAAATATATTCCAACATCCTTCCTCATATCTTTCAATTGTTTTCCTTATTGTTCTATTTAATTCCAAGCTCTCTGAAGGCACAGGTACATCTATATTGGCCTACATAACCCTGGAGGCTATCGTGTACAGTGATGACACATAGAAAAAAATAGCAATTGATCATGGTTATTTGAATGAGATGTCTGATCTGTTCGCTTATAGAAATAGGGTAAGGCACCATTGGAGAAAACACAAGTAAGCTAGCACTGATAGTTGAAATGAAATCTCAATTGCACGGCTTATTTACTAGGAGGTCTAAGAGGAAAATGGAAGCTGCTTTATACTGGATCTGAGCAAGACTGTTCCATCTAGTTCAGTAGAGTCTATCCTGAATGACAGTGGCTCTCCAGAATTTGAGGCAGCCATGTTTGACAGCTGTACCAGGGAATTCTGGTGAGGAAACTGTAGCACCTAACCTCTACCACATTGAAACTCCTCTTCCCATTTCCCTGGGTCTTCTAGTATGGCAGCAAGTATTCCTAATACATATTGAATTTATAGCCAAATTGCTCTAGAATGCGGGGGGGGGGCACATATCATTGGCATCGTCATAACAATAATGAAAATGATAACTTATTCTTTTAAGCAAAACAAAAAACAAAAAAACAACACAAAACAAAACAAAAACGACATATTGTCCCTGGCCTATCCTTCTGTGAATTTGATGGGAAAGACAGATAAATTCCTCAAGTCTAGGAATTGTATCCAGCTTGGTCTCTGCTTTCCAAAAATGCTTGTGATAAAAATCCTCCTTTTTGTTCTGTTGGTGTTGGCATCCCCAGCATCAAGCAAAAGAATTGGGAGGAGGATGTGTAAAAACTTCAAGTGAATGGGGTCATGGCAGATGTTATTGATGTGATATGTCTTTAATCTACCACGCTGATTCCCTCCTTCCATCTTTCACACTTCCCATAGCAATTTGGGGGAGAGAACTATATTAAAAGACGTATTTGAGATGGGAAGGAAGTGACAAAATCAAACAACTATTTTCCTACTGAGAGAGAAAAGGGGAGAAAGTATACTTGGCATCTGAACACCTGGAGCGTAATAGCTTCAACATTCCCAGAATAGTAGCCTTTCATAACTCCTTTCAGTCACTGTTGTCTCCATACCTCACAACACAAGAGGAGGCAATCACCTAGATCCAACTCCTAACATCATAGCTTTCTTCAGAACAGCAGCGGTGAAGCAGTCTAACCAGGAGAGCCTGCTTGCACGGAGGCTTTCCATGGAAACAAGAACCTCTGATTCTTCAGCATTCTTCCTCATCTGGAGAGTGTCTTGCCTTCAGCATAAACTTCTTGCTCAGACGTGTTAGTCATTAGGGATGTGTTATTCAATTTATGTGATTTTGTTTTGTTTTTATTCTGACACCAACTTCCAGATTCTTCTAGATTGGAACCTACAGAGCCATTGTTTAGTCTGACACAACTCCAGGATAGGTCACAGACAGCTAGGACTACCTGGAGGCTAGCTGCCAATTAGACATGGGCACGACTTGGCGAAATTCTCGTTTCCATTTCTGTTTCTCGTTTCTGTTACAGAACGGAAACGGTAACGACAATTACTCCACCAGAACTCGAACTCGAACTGACTAAAGAAAAATTGGGTCTGATTTGTCGCTGTCATTCTTGGCATCGCAGCGATTGCGCGATGCCAAGCGGCACAGGAAAAAAGTTTTTAAAATAAATAAAAAAAACCGATTCCTGGCCAAAAATGAGGCGAAAATATGCCTGCCTGAGGGCACCTACCAGAGGGGTGGTTTCTGGGGGGGGGTCCCCGGCCTCCCCCCCTCTCCTGGGCTGCGCAAAGTGCGCATCCTCGTCAAGTTGCCAACTCGCCAAGCGGCGCGGCAGAGAAAAAAAGTTTTAAAAATAAAAAAACCCGATTCCCGGCCAAAAAAGCAGGCAAAAATATACCTGCCTCAGTGAGGGCACCTACCAGAAGGGTGGTTTCTGGGGGGGTCCCCAGCCTCCCCCTCCTCTCCTGGGCTGCGCAAAGTGTGCATCCTCGTCAAGTCGCCAACTCGCCATGCCATGCGTTGCGGGCGGGGGATCCAAAATGGGGCAACCACAATATTTATTTTGAAATTGCGTGGTCCAAAAACACACCAAAGCACCACAGAAACATGCGAAAATAGCTATTTTAAAACTGCCTGAATTTTTACAGTAGCAGCAGCAGTGGGTTTTTCTTGCAACAAAATGTCTCCATTGATTTTATTTTATTTTATTTTTATTTTTATTTTTTTACACCTGCACAATGATGGGCTGGCCATGGGAGTGGACCATGCAAATTTTTGGAGCCATTCCACCAATTGCATGGCCACTTGGCCAGGTTTTGACCGAGACTTCTGGGATGTGCCAGTCGGTCATAAAAAGCCACTAACCCTAGCCCGAACCCGAACCCTAACCCTAACCCATACACCAGTACACTGTCCTTCTTAGTGGGTCAGAGAGGCTCCCAGAGGTGCACCCCAGTAACTCACCCTAACCTTACCAGTAACCCTAAGCCTAGCCCTTGTGCTAACTCCTAACCCTAAGCCAGATCTGTGTACTCGCATGGCACTACAGCAAGTACACTTCCCTTCTTAGTGAGTCACAGCAGGCGCCCGTAGGGGTCCTCTCTCACTTCATTCCCCAGCCCAAGTGCACTGCAGGCAGTGAGTCACAGAGGCACCCGAAAGAGAGGTGTCTCTGCCTGCTACTGCAACTGCAACTTAATGGTATGCATATCCAACTGGCTATGCATGCCATTTTGTAGCGGGCCAGAAGAGGCACCCACCCCAGAGAGGTGCCTCCAGGAGCCCGCTTTCCCTTCATGGCGGGCCAGAGGAGGCACCCACCCCAGAGAGGTGCCTCCAGGAGCCCACCCCCCCAAAAAAACCAGTACTAATGACAGACGAAAAACCGACAAACGAAACGACAATTTTTTGGAAAATTTCGCGAAAAACGGAAACGAGCCGAAACGGGCCAGCTCCGACACACGACAACTCAAAACGTAATTTTTCCTGGTCGTGCCCATCTCTACTGCCAATACATGCTGGATACCAACTTAACTAAGAAGGATGGCCTTTGGAGTAGGAATGAGAGAGATGTGGCTCTCCAGGTGGTGGTGGTGGTGGTGGTGGTGGTGGTGGTGGTGGTGGTGGTGATGATGATGATGATGATGATGATGATGATGATGATGATGATGATGATGATGATGATGATGATGATGATATGGAAGTTAGAGCAGATTGGTGGATCCCAACCTTGCTTCCCCAAATTTTCTGGGATGAAAGCTACCAGAATAATTCACCACGAACTGTGTTAGCCAGGAATGCTAGGAGTTGTAGTCGAAGAATATCTGGGGAACCAAGATTGGGAATCACTGGGACATATTTGTGGGGCAGACACCAACAGCTGGATGGCCACATGACCTCCATCTCCTGCGCCAGAGGTCTACTTCAACAACACAGGCAGACAACAAATGTTGGTAACAATTTTCCTCTAATCAAATGCTGGATGTGATAGCAGAGATTCCAACTCAGCAGAAATAGAAATAGCCAGAAAAGCAGTCGCATAAAAAGTGTACCCTCTGCCATTATATTCTAAAGGCATTTCATATGGTTCTTTTAACATTTCAGAAAGAAGAAATGTTGGGAGTCATCCCCACAGTAAATACTGTTAGAATTCTCTCCTAATTAACACTACTAATTGTCAAGCAATCATTGTCAGCATAATTGATGACACAGATTAATTTAGAAGCAGAAGAGTTTGCCTCTCTTCCATAATCTGGCACTGAAGTAACGGGTAGTGGCATATATTGTATTAGCTGTTCTAATTCTATGAACCCAAATGTGACTTTGTGCAAGTTTAGCTAAATAATTAGTTATCAACTAAGACTGAGCTATTATGGATACACGGTAAAGATGTAAGGAATACTTGCAACTTTTTTCATGCTTGGTGGAAAAGAGTGTTGTGACACCCCGAGGTGCCCCATCCAAAATGGGTAACATAAGAAAGGTTTTTCACTCCTTGATGAGAATGAGAGCGCCAGCAGTTTCTTTGATTAGTGATGACATTTGTAAAATAATTTCCCTTTGCCTCCTGTTTTGGATTTAAAACACTGTATTTTGCACAAAGCACAAAGCTCTGTGAGCAAAATAACAGGTCTAATTTGGAAGTTAATGCCAAAATGGAAAAACATATTAAAAAACCCTCTTGTGATGTCATCCAGTTGAGAGAGAAAATTGTGCTTTTCTTTTTCATTATTCTTTGCCACACATAAATTAGCAAAGAGTGACGTCCTTAGGCAGTGGAAAGTGATGGGTTATTGGATACATTAGATTAGGGGAGAAAACTAGGTAAGTGGTGTAGTATATGCACTGTATGGGGTTCATTTTGAGTCACCTCTAGTAAAAGAAGCAGGTGACAATTTGGAAATGAATATCAAAAGCCCCTACTCGGCAAAATAAACTAAGGCAGGGTGTCCAAAATTTTTGCAAGAAGGGCCAGATCTGGTGAGGTAAAAATGTGTGGGGGCCAACCATTCAGCCTGAAGGGCGGAGAAAGGGTGCAGGCCTGTGCACACGTGCAACAGCCACAAACATTCCGGTTTCAAGGGGCCCAAAGGGCCCGCTGGCTGTTGCACAGCCTGGAACTTGGCCAGTGCACACCCAAGACACACTGCTGCTTGTGTATGCTGCCCTCCCTTGCAAGGAGGCAGGGAGGATGCTGCAGCAATGGAGCCAGGGGCGGGTAGGCTAAGTGGATGGCTGGGGGTGGGATGGAGTCAGGGAGGGTCCACAAACCATAAAACTGTAAGCTGATGTCTCCAGGTGGCACAGGGAAGGGCCGGCCAGCGGGGATGCATGACAGGTTGAATCAGCAGGGAGAAGAGGCTATGGACCGCTCAAAATTTTAAAACAGGCCCCTTTTGGCCCCCAGGCCAGACTTTGGACATTCCTGAACTCAGGGGATGTGGGGTATCATTTTTCTCCTTGCTGTAAGCCAGTGGTTCTCAACCTGTGGGTCCCCAGATGTTCCTGGACTGCAACTTCCAGAAACCCCTTCCAGCACAGCAAGTGGTGGAGGCTTCTGGGAGTTGCAATCCAAGGACATCTGGGGACCCACAGGTTGAGAACCACTGCCCTAAGCTATCTCTGTGCAAGATCCCCACACCCATTAAAAAAAAGAAATCTTGTGGAAAATCTCAGTTAATCTTAGAAATGTTGTCATCATTTCCCCCCGGAAAGCTGTTTATGAATATTAATTCCTGTACAAGATGGTATCTTTCCAATGAAGTATTTACTAGAAGGGGGGGGAGATACAAACTCCACAGCATTTGAAGTTTCCTGAAGAGAATAAAAAGGGGAAACCTGAAGAATGGGACTGTTTTAGAACTAGCTTATACAGCTTTGTAACTTGGCCTGAGATCCTCTGATCGAGTGTGGGCTACGAATGAAATGAAATGGAACAAATGAAACTGGGGGGGGGCATCATTTTTGTGGGAAGTAAGGAAACCTTGTGGATGCATGGAAAAGTCTTGGCAGGGAGTCCTGGTAGGCCAAGGTTTGAGAAATCAGTGAGAATGAGAAATTGTGCCCATACTTGTCACATCCCAAGGTGGTAAAGAAACATATAGGTTATCTATATCAGGCTGCAGAAAATGGCTGTCTCTTAGAGGAGACATTGGGTCACACAAGCAAGCAGTCTGAATTTTGAATTTGTAGCTTTCTGTATTCCTATGATGATGTTTTAAAATGCATAAATCATTGAGTTTGCTAGAGTGACTATAATTCTAAGTTCCTAACCTATTTTGCACCATTGGAAATGGAAACATCTTTTGTATTTGAGCTAGAATTATTATTCCACATAAGATCTCTGAATTGCAGAACTGGAAGAGACCCTGTGGAATGGGGAAAAATCAAAAAGTTATACAGGGGAATCCCCCTCTGTCAGATACCACTGAGATATCTGGCACGCCTATTGATTTTTCTACATTGTTGGATCTTCTTCGGGGATTTCTGTGGCTACTACTCTTGTTGTGGATGAAGGGAAGGAGAACATAATTACAGTATTTCCCATGTATAAGACTATAGCTTTTTTTCTAAAAATGTTAGACTGAAAATTGAGGGTTGTCTTATATATGGAAGTAAGCCAAGGAAAGAACTGCACAGTTACAAATTTGAGTTGAATAAGAGGGGTTGTCTTATAGATGGGTACATCTTACAGAGAGAAAAATACAGAAAGTTATAGGATGTTACTGAGCTTTTGACCTGCCTTATTGTCATATGAACTGTTGGCTTTAAGTTCCCCTTTCTTGATTTCTTTTTTTCAGTCTTACTGAATCTGCTCCTAGTGGGAAATGGTGCTGTCTGCCCTGTGTCTCTTCTTAGGCATGTTTACCTGGTGGTGTGCTAGGGAAAATACCATAGAAGAGAAGAGATGACAGAATTATCCCAACCATACCCACAACAATATAGCCATCTCAGAATGCTACAAGGAGGTGCCTTTTCCCCTTGATCATTAGGGATGCATCAGTACTTTGCAACAAGCATGCAAAGAACCTGCAAGCAAGTAAGCAAACAAACAAAAACTAATAAGCACTGGGGGGAGAGCTCTCTCTCTCTCTCTCTCTCTCTCTCTCTCTCTCTCTCTCTCTTTATGCATGTTAAGCAAAACTACAAAAAATGGAAATACTGTACAGTTTTTCCAAAATAGCAATTGTTATGACTCATCTCCATGGACTTTTAAAAACCAGAAGCACTGGAATAAAATTCTTTGCATCCTATGTTTGATCTCTCCATGTGCTTTAACTTCTCAAACAGAAAGAACACTACTTCGTTCAGAAGGAGCCTGCACAAGTTTCAGAGATTTTTGACGGGACATGAAACGGCACTCTTCATCTTGTTCTCACTGAGAAGAGAGGAATCTTGTGGGGTTTGAAAATTCCTCACTGAGCGGTTCTGTCAAGTTGAGCTGGCTTAAATCAATGAGAACAAATAATTTAGTGAGTGGTCTTTCCTTCAAAACCTGACAGGGCCAAAAGATGAGGTGATGGTTTTTATAGGGAGATGCAAAAGAAGTTCACAAATGATTATTAATATATGATTACTATTTTATCGGCAAAGTAGAACTGTTCTCTTATTGACTGTTAGCAGACAGAACGTTCGTTCATGGAAACTTGCAGAAGAGCTGAGCAGTTAAGCGGGGGGTATCTGAGTGGAGTGAGCATTCAATCTCAGTTAAAGCTCATTCTATCTTATTTGCATTTTTACTATTCCCAACACATCCCCAAGAACAGCTACTAACCCCTTACCTAATTTTGAAAATATAGTAGTGATTCTACATAACCTGTTGCTTTACTTTTTATTTATTTATTTATTTATTTATTTATTTATTTATTTATTTATTTATTTATTTATTTATATACCACCCATCTTTCCAAAGGAACTCTGGGTGGTTAACAACATAAGGAATAAAGAAAACAAAATCAAATGCATAAAAACAAATAACAAATATAGTTATAAATACTTGGCAAGATGGCAGGGAAAAAACTAACTAAAGGTCGCTAAATGCCTCCCTAAAAAGCCACATTTTAAGTGCTTTTTTAAAGGCAGGCAGGGACTGTGCTAGGTGCATCTCACTTGGCAGATGGTTCAAAGTGAGGGGCCAGCCATAGAGAAGGCCCAGTTTTACATCGAGGAGCGAGCTCCGCAGTGAAGAAGATGCTTGGGGTGATCCGGTTGACAGCCTGGGTGGCAACATAAAATTCAGTATAGCTGACTGAATCATACTAGACTAAATCCATTCATTCAGCAAATTAAATCTTGCCTCATATTGGTTTCGGGACACCATTTGGAGTTTAATAACTCAGCCCCCTGAACCCCAAACCTCTCCAAATTTGGGGTGGGGGGCTTACAGGGAAGAGTCCAAAGAAGCTACCTTACCATTTTGGTGCCGCTAGAACCCAGGGGAGCCATTAATGAATCCTTTCATTTTGTTTCTTTACAAAACTACTTTTACAATTTGTTAGTAACGAAACAAAACAAAATGTTACAAATTGTTGTATGGGAAGATCCTAATATCCTCAGCTACTTAATCCCCAAGCAATTCAGCAATGCTTTCCAGACTCTGAATTGGTCTTTAATCTAGTCAGAGGTGGCACGGGGGGGGGCGGCAATTATGAATGCAAAGCAAAACACATTAGAATTGACAGATATGCAGAGTTAGGGTGAATTGTCACAGGAATTGGAAAGACTTGTTCAGCAATTATCATGGATGCAGCACCCCCAGACAAGGCATCTAAATAATAAGGGGGCTGCAATCCACATTAAGGAATCATTCTTTCATTCATTGCACATTTATACTGTCCATCTGGCAACAAGACCACTCTGGGCAGTTTACAACAACATTAACAACAAAGAAGACAAATAAAATAAGAAGGAAAAAACCCATTTATTTATTTATTTATTTATTTATTTTCAAATTTATATACCGCTCCTACTTCCCGGACAGGAACTCAGGGCGGTTTACATAGAAAAGATTAAAAGCAAAATATCAGCAGAGCGGGAACAATCACTATAAAAATAGATAAGGCGGGTAAAAATAAGCAACACACACACACAAAAACCCCAACCTCTAGTCATTGTTAAAGGTGTCCCTAAAGAGTAAGGTTTTTAGGCCTCTTTTAAAGGATGCCAACGATGGGGCCTGTCGCAATTCACTCGGCAAGTCATTCCAACAGGACGGACCCACCACCGAGAAGGCCTTCCCGCGAGTACTCACTTTGCGGGCCTCCTTCGGGGGGACAGTCCAGAGTGAAAGGGCCATAACTACATTAAAATATAAATCACACTTTCAATACAGTTTCAAAACTGTACCATGTTGGGTGCAGAAGTGGGTCTATCGGGAGATGCTGAGGTCACATAGGACATGCTTGCCTATACAGCCAGATCTTTATGGCTTGTTTGAAAGCACTGAGAGCGGGGGCCAGGCGGATGTCTGGTGGAAGGTTATTCCACAACTGTGGGGCAACCACAGAGAAGGCTCAATTCCTTATCTTCATTCTTTGGGTCTCGCTTGGCATGGGTTCCCTCAGACACCCTGCCTGGGAATACCAGGTATTGCAGACAGTGCTCATTGGAGGAAGGTGTTCTGTCAGGTAGCAAGGTCCCAAAGTATTTAGGGCTTTGTAGGCTATAGTCCCATGTATATGTTTATAGGCAGGTATGTTGCTATGTGTCATCATGTCAGAAATGACTTAGAGTAAACCTAGCAAGGCTTGTTTACAAGGTAACTGAGATATTTAAGGAGTGGCTTCACCAGTTCAATTCCAACAGTGAGTCTCCATGGCTTTTTGTGGGTTTGAACACAGGCCTTCCAAGTCCTGGTCTGTTACTGTTATCAGCCACAACACACCGGACATCCCATGTGCATGTGTATGTATATGTCATCTCTTAAATAATCTAAGCAGGAAGCCCGGTGTATTGATTATGGGCTATAATATTCAAGGAATCTGAAATGTCTGGTGTCTCTTTCATGCTGTATAAACATTTCAGATTTGGAATGGGCATGCCTCTTTGTTAACACGGTGAAAACAAAACAAAACATTAGGACTTCCTGTTCTGCCTCTTCATCCTCTGAAATCAGGGCACTATGTGAGTAATATCTGCTGTAGGATATGTGGGGAATATGAACATATTGCAGGCAAGGGTGGTAATGCATAGAGCTTAAATTAGGAGCAACAGCAGGAGGAACAAGAGGAGTGGATGGAAGGTAGCACAAAGCAATGGAGATAAGAGGTTTTATGGGCAGAAGAAAAGGCATGTCTAACTCCCACATGTTCCTCTGCAGTGCTGTTGATTCCCCTACACTAGGCAAGGTATTTGCATCCATGAGCTGGTAAGGCATACTGCATGGCATTTTTGACAATATCATTATAGTTTTCCTAGAATCATTTAGTTGGAAGAGACCTCAAGGGCAATCTAGTCCAACCCCCTGCCATGCAGAAACCCCTATCACAGTGCTCCCGACAGATGGCCATCCAGCCTCTGCTTAAAAACCCCCAAAGAAGGAGACTCCACCACCCTCAGTGGCATCTTATTCCACTACCAAACAGCTCTAACTGTCATGAAGTTCTTCCTAATGTTTAAATTGAATCTCTTTTCCTGTAGTTTGAGACCACTGCCCCACATCCTAGTCTCTGAAGCTATGGGAAACAAACCAGTCCCTACTTCAATGTGACATCCTTTCAAATGTTTAAACATAGCTATCATATTCCCCCTCATCCTTCTCTTTGAAGGGCTAAACATTCTCAGTTCCCTAAGCTGTTCCTCATAAGACATTTCCTCCAGACCTTCAACCATGCTGGTCACCCCTCCTCTGTATCTGCTCGAGGTTGTCAACATCCTTTTTAAATTGAGGTGCATAGAACTGGACACAGTACTCCAGATGGGGTATGACCAGAGCAGAATAGAGTGGTACTATCAGTTCCTTAGACACAATGCTTCTGTTGATGCAACCAAGGATCGTGTTGGCTTTCTTGGCCACTGCATCACACTGCTGACTCATGTTCAATTTGTGGTCCACTAAGACTCCCAGATCCCTTTCACGGGTACTATTTTCCAGCCAGGTGTCTCACATCCTATATCTGTGCAAGTCATTCTTTTTACCTAGATGCACCACTCTACATTTCCCTCTCTTGAACCCCATTCTCTTAGCTTTGGCCCAGCACTCTAATATGTCAAGGTCCTTTTGGATTTTCATCCTATCCTCTAGGGAATTAGCAAACCCACCCAATTTGGTATCATTTGCAAATCTGACCAGCCTACTCTCTATTCCTTCCTCCAAGTCATTAATAAAGATATTGAACAGCACTGGACCCAGAACAGAACCCTGAGGCACCCCACTGGCCACGTCTTTCCAAGCTGAAGAAACCATTAACTGTAAGACACACAAAAAGGTCTTTCGTATTTAATTTCACTTATTAAAAAAAGTTTGTATCCATTCCTCCTCCTTCAAACTAGCTTCGTAGAACATCCTGGGCAGATTCTATACACCCATGGTGCAAAGAGAGGAGTGCACAGATACCCAGCCTATGACCCCAGCAATGCATATTTGAAGCACATGGAGGAAATGGATCTATGTGTTCAAGCAGACCAAAGACCCCATATTCCAATGCAACAAATCAATCTTTCTTTTTTATTTTTTAAAAAGGGAGAGCATCATGGAATGTTCATCTTTTGTAAATGACAGGCTCTAAAAAACCCTTAACTCCGGAGCTAATCTCATGGTTCTATAACAAATTGTCTCCTATTGTTCTGCTTCACTCTGGCAACACACCAAGAAGTATGCTTAGATATGCAAGTATAAGCTTATCCTTGAGACTAGATTACTGTAAATCTCTCCGCATACTGCAGACAGATGAGAAACTTCAGTGAGTGCACAATGCAGCCTCTGGGATGTTTGTGGGAGTTAAGCACTCCGATCATGTTAAACCAACACCAAGTAATTCACTGCATTGATTGCTTATTTGTTTCCAGTCTTGATATAATTTGACAACTTGGTGCATGAAATAACTGACCAACATGAAAGCATGTTATCTAAAGAAACATCTGTACCTGTATGAAGGCACCCAGACACTGAAATTGGCCTCATAAATCATGTCCTCTGATCTCCTACCTATGTCCTTCTAGTTGGCAAGCATCTAGGGCATCTAGGAAGCAAAGCCACCTTTATTGATCATATGATCACTGAACAGCTGCTGATCTGTGTTTTTCCCCACAAAATTGTTTGATTGGGCTTAACTGTATTTAAAAGATTGCTTTTAGGAGGAACAGGAGGAACTAAAGATTTAAACTCAATTGTTGGTTTATATATATATATTCTTCCTTGTTGTTGTTATTACTTGCCTCTGAAGAAGGAAGAAATGGTTGTGAGTGAAAGTGGCTAAACTCCAGAGGTTCCATAGGGGATTGTTATACAGGTAGCCTATCTACCCATTAGGATCTGTGAAGGGTGCCTCTCCTGTTTCATAATCACTTCCAGCAGCCCTACAGCTTAACTAATTCCAGCCATTTCCTTCTTCTTCAGAAGCATATCTTGCCCATATGTGAGTGATGAGAAACCCCTCTGTGGACTTAGATTTCTCGACTGCCATGGCCAGAATTTTGGCTAGGTAAATTCCCAGGGAATTCCTGAGGTTGCAGTGCAAGAAATCCAACAGTGCAATGCAAAATATGTGTTGGAGCCCATGAGCCATGCCACTTACATATCTACACCTTTGGACTGCATTTAAAAAATACCTTAGGTAACATGACATCATTGACCATACTGGCTAGGATAATGTGAGAGCTGTCATCTTAAAAAGTAAATTTTTCCCATCCCTGCTATATAAAGATACACACTGACATCAATGTAACTACAGGACTTAGATTCTAGCAGAAAATCCATAAAATCACTAGTTGTTGTTGTTCAGTCATTCATTTTTTGGACCAGAACTCACCAGGCCTTCCAGTCTTCCACTGCCTCCCGGACTTTGGTCAAATCCATATTGGTTGCATCGATGGCACCATCCAACCATCTCATTCTCTGCTGTCCTCTTTTCTTTTTGCCTTCAATCTTTCCCAACATCAAGGAATTTTCCAACGACTCCTCTCTCCTCATGAGGTGGCCAAAGTACTGGAGCCTCAGCTTCAAAATCACTAGTACAGCCACATAAAAACCCAGTTGGATGTTCCCAATTCTAAACTGAGATGGTTTTCAGCCCCACTGCTTTCTTCTGTTTTCCTTCCCTTTCCCCAGGATACCCTAGCTCATAAAATCTCCTGTTTCTTCCAACAAAACTGTGCCTCTCATCAGTTTCATCTTCCTATTTATTTATTCAAAATGTGGTGCTGGAGGAGAATTCATAGGTACTCTGGATTGCCAGAAAGATGAAACAATAGGTCCTAGAGCAAATCAAGCCTGAACTATCTCTGGGGGCAAAAATGTTGAAACTGAGGCTGTCCTAACTTTAAAACATCATGAGAAAGCAACATTCTCTAGAAAAGGCAGCAATCCAGGAAAATGTTGAAGCCAGCATAAGAACATGATAACAGAAGAAGAGCTATGCTGGATCAGGCCAAAGGCCCATCTAGTCCAGTTTCCTGTATCTCACAGTAGCCCCACCAAAAGCCTCTGGGAGCACATGAGACTAGATATCTGTCTCCTGATACTACTCCCATGCCTCTGGCATTTGAAGTACCCTCTTTTTAAGCATGGAGATTACATATCCCCATCATGGCTTGTAACCTGTGATGGACTTTTCCTCCAGGAATCTGTCCAATCCCCTTTTGAAGCCATCCAGGCCAGATACCATCACCACATTCTGTGTTAGGGAGTTCCACAGACTAACACACTGGGTAAATTAGGTATTTTCTTAATACTTTCTCTCACTCTCCCAACCCTCAGTTTGAGTGTATGTCCCCTAGTTCTGGTATTCTGTGAGAGGGAGAAGAGCATCCCTCTATCCACCTTACTCATGCCCTGCATAATTTTGTACATCTAAATCATATCCCCCACTCAGGTGCCTATTTTTGCAGACTAAAGAGCCCCAAATGCTGTAGGCTTTCCTCAAAAGGGAAGTGTCCCAGCCCAGTAATCATTTTAGATCACTAAAGCAATAAAAGAAGAAGCCCAAATCCATATATCTATCTGTGTTTATTGGTGCCTGTTCGCCCAGTGTAAGCCGCTTAGAGTTCTGCATGGAAGATAAGCGGGGTATAAATATAAAAATAATAAATAAATAAATAAATAAATAAATAAATAAATAAATAAATAAATAAATAAATAAATAAATATACAGTGGTACCTTGTATAAAGGAATAAATTCATTTCAAATGAAATTATGTTAAGCAAATGTCCATTTATACAAATTTCCCATAGGAATCATGACCATTTTTATGTTGTATGGATTCACCCCATAGGCGAGTCTGTTAAGCAATCTTCCCCTATCTCCAGAATTTTTATGTTGTACAGATTTTATGTTATACAAACCATTGGTTATATGCAGGGCTGATGCTAGGTCTTTTTGCGCCCTAGGTGAGGGGTGGGGGTGGGGTGGGCAGGGTGGGGGCAGACAGCGACGGGCATGGGAGGGGGCAGTGATGGGCATGTGGGGCGCCAGGCAGACAGCGACGGGCAGTGATGTGCAGCGATGGGCGGACGGCGACGGGCGGCTGGCGGGCGGTGGGGGGACGGATGGCAGTGGCCAGCGGCGGGGGGCGGTGCGGTGCGGCAGGGGGCCGGCAGGCTGGCCAGCACCCTCTCTCCATTTTGGCGCCCTAGGCAACTGCCTAATTCACCTTAATGGACGTGTCGGCCCTGGTTATATGAGGGTCCACTGTACCATATCTATATATCAATCACTTGAGTTAGCAAGAACTGAGCAGAGCAGTCTAGGACAGGAGAGTCTGCAGATTGCTCCTTCATAGGATTGCCACAGGTCAGAACAACCTAACAGAATATAAGAACTGCAACAACCTACCAATTAAAAACTCTTTGAAATGGACTTGAAATTAAGGGCCTTTTTACACGACCACTAAGATCCACTGGCCACTTAAATTCGGACCAGAGATCTTAGGGGTTCCTCGCTCTTCCTCTGTCCCCACCCCCCTCCACACTTCCTGGTTGCTGGCTGCCTGAGGGACAGAGAAAAAAGAAAGAAAAGAATGCCTTCTTACCTCCGTTTTGTTCCAGGCAGCATTCAGATCTCTTAAAGGGGCGGGGCGCAAAAAAAGAACAAACGGAAGCCAGGAGAGCCCCGCACTCACTATCCTTACACTGGATCAAATATTTGTCACCATCAAAGACCAGGTACAAGAAAACTGCTGTTTGGTCTTGCTAAAGTGGGCGGGGTCGCACTTAATTGTCTGCAAAGTCCGGAGCTGGTGGGTAAACATTTTTAAGGTCCGGACCTTGCAGCCATTTGCGGCAGAGCTTAGGGGTCATGTATAAACGCCCTAAGAACAGCAAAAAGCTTGAAACTGAGGAGAACAGCAAGAAGATTTTCTGGGGGGAGAAAACTTGTAACAGATAACAGGTCAAGAACAAGCCCTGCAGAAATGCTGAATTTAGTAATGCCTAGAAAATTTGCTAGGGTAAGGGAGAGTGGCGTTTGACATTTCTCTGGGCTCTTGCCCTGGGAAATCTGTCTTCATTGGGGTTCTGAAGGGATTCGCCTCTAAGAGGAAATGTAAACAGATATTAGGGTTTTTTTAAATGCCACGTCCCTGGTGTACACTCAGTATAGAACAAAAGTTGAATGGCCATGGGTCTCGGGTGCTTTAAGATGAATATCTTCTGCTCTGGAAAGATTGGGATTGGGCAAGGTCATATTTGGGGCTTTTTCTAGCTTTACAATTCATGACTACATGCAAGTCCATCTGTTAACACTCACAATTTACAGATGAAAAATATTGAGACTAAGAAGTTTGGGAATAGCAAATGCCCAGGAATAATTGCTTTGACTTTAAGTTTTGCTTGACACTGTTACATTTCTGGAAAGGAAAAAGCCTTGCTGATCTATAGCAAACCAGCTGGAAAACTGCCAGCAGGTCATGGTCTACTGCCCATGGTAGACGAAGCAAAACTCACTTGCTCACTCAGGCCGATGAGTAAGTAACTCTGCTGATACTCTCAGGGGCTTTGTTAGAGTAAGTGCAACACAATGTACAGGCATACAGGTATCTACCCTCCAATATCTATTGTATGCCCTTTCCTTACAAGATTCACAGTGTGCTGGCCACTTCACTACCACTCCAGTAATGAACTGGACTCGGTTTTGTAATGAAGTTTGAAAGATTCTGTGGTTTTTGTGGTTCAGGATTGGGTCAGTTCTTAAGGAGCATGTTGTCTAGGAGGAAAAAGCAGCCACTCAATGGGAGGGAGAGACAAAACCGGGGAAACAAAATAAAGCGGCCGGAAGAGTCAATTGATTGAAATAGACTAAGTATGTGGGATGAGGGAGGGGGAGAGAAACAGAATGAAAAAGTGGTATTTAAAAAGCAGTGGTGTGTTTCTGAAACAAGATTAGAGCGGCAACAGGTTTGCTCTCATGCCAGCTAAATCCCCATTAAATCAGATTAATGCAGATGGTCTTTATGTAACTGACCAGGAAGATCAATAATGTTGTTGCACTTGGAGAACGGAGGAAATCTTGTTGGAGAAAACAACAACTTGTCATCAATTGCCTCTGGGAAAGGCTAACTAACCCAGGATCATATAAATCAGGTCAGTCTGGAAGCACAGCCATCAGAATTCACAACCAAGGCTGGCCTGGGTGGATATGTTCCTCAAACACATATAAAGGAAAGCATTTTTCCAAGTGTAAGACAAAATAAATGTGTTGCTTCTCATTTGTTCAAAGAAATCCATCTCAAAATAAGGCCACTTTACTATTTTCTTTATGCCTAATGGAAAGACAGATTTATTTTCCTAAAAGAAAACTCATTTTTAAAAACAAGTCAAATGACTTGGAAAATGTTAGCAGGGCTGCTATTCTGCCAATGTTAGCAGGGACTGCTATGCCAGTGGTGTCTGACCGTGGGAGGTACACTTGGAGCTGGGGGATTAGTCGGGTAAGAAGAACTAGGGCCAGGCAATTGCTGCCTGTCCCCCATTCTGATCCCTCAGCTTGCTGCCACGTACCAGGGAGCCATTTTGTCAGTGCCTCTGACCTGTCCTGCCTCCTGGCCAATGCTAGGTCAGTCCAAAATAAAATTCACACATGAGATCATTTTCTGGGCAAATGGTAAACATGATGATAACACAAAATTTAAAATATTTCCACTCCACCTTTCTCCTTTAAAAGGGCTCCTTTTATATCATTTAAAGGCAATATTTGAAGCGAAATAACAGTAAGCATAGAAATACTGTAAAAGGTCAAATACCACACTACAACATGATAAAAAACAGCAACACCACAGAAAATGCCTTGAAATCAGTAAGGTTTCCCATGGAGCTCCACAACTGAAACACACACAATATCATACTGTTGCATGTACCTCCGGGAGTATAGTTACCATAGATCTTGCAGAGCTAGTAGGATGTTGGAATGCAATGGGACCTCTGTCTCCTATGAACCCTTACACCTGGAGCAGGGTGGCTCATGTTCACAGTGGCGACATACTGCCTCTGAATATGGAGGTCAACTTTAGCTATGAGGACAAGTATCATATCTGTGTTCAGTGTGGAGGGAAGAGAGGTTTAATTTCTTTTTCAACAAACAACTCATTGCCACAAATCCAATAAGACTCCTAGACTGGTAAACATGATTTTTCACAAGGGTTTTGGGGTGGTGGGCAGCAAGCTTGGGTTGCAATCCTATACTTTCTTTACATAAAGGAAGTCCCATTGGTCCTTGTGAAGCTTAGTACTGAGTAGAATGGGCAGTTAAAATCTTATTCCCTAAATATTATTTAGCTTTCAAGAAGAACTGCCAGGGTTGTTCATAATGGGGCTTGTGGGGAGACAA
Organism: Phrynocephalus forsythii; assembly: GCA_029282475.1. NCBI lineage: Eukaryota > Metazoa > Chordata > Lepidosauria > Squamata > Agamidae > Phrynocephalus > Phrynocephalus forsythii. The sequence goes on from JAPFRF010000022.1 coordinate 12,302,858, forward strand.
AGAGGGAAGAGCCAAAGGCACGTTGAAGGTCTCTGGAAAACCTGGATTATTTCTCTCCAGAAGCCATTATCTAGCAGCCCAAACTGAAATTAGTACCTGGAGAAGTTGTTCAGAGATATAAATCTTCCAGTGACATTTCAGGGCTGGTTTGCAGCCAATTAGAGCACACTCTGTTACACTGATAAAGCACATCCCTGTGTGACAAAGGCCAGGAATAGTGGAAGTGATGTTCGTCTAATGAAACTGGCACAGGCAGTCACAGTCACAGGCACACACATGCACGTGTGCACGCATGCACACACACACACATGCACAGACACACACACTTCTGTTAACACCACAGTCCTGTGAAAAGAAAAGGCAAACTGAACAGGTCTGACACCTATTGACACCATAGCCAGTTACTAAATCTAGGAAACTAGTTTGTGAGTGTGTTGTGATATTTTATCTTTTACACCATTAGAAACAAAACTCTTTGTTAAAAACAAAACAAAACAAAAACACAGCCATTACAAAATAAATACACCAAAATCAGCCAAGGTGACTGAGGCAGCAGTTAAGACCATAACTCCATCATGTGCAACAAAAGCCAGTCTTCAGCAATTAGTGGTAAATTGTGTGCACACACCATAGGACAAGATGAACAGATGCACGTACCGCAGGTTTGGATGTAACAAATGAGGCTCCAACTAAGAGACTACCTGGCATTTATTTTCAGCTTGCCAAGAACTTTACATCTGCTGACAATTCCATCTTTTGCCATGCTTGAACTTTTGGTTCAGCTCTGAGGAAGAGGGGGTTGCCCTCAAAATAGTAATCATTTTACTAGTAGCCTAAAGTTATCGCCCTGTCTAGTTTTGTAGTGTATTTGGTGTTTCTGATGACTACATACCTCCCCAACTTGTTTTGCATCATATAAGGAGTCTTCCTCCCATGAAAAATACACATGATTAGAAACAGTTGCTCTCTGGATGACACAAGTCTATGGCTCAGGACCCTCTTAAAAGAAAGAGAGGTTGGTACAACATCAACCAATATATGGCTGGGATTAAGTCCTTTGGTAAGTGTGACCCATCAAAGGACCCATACATGAAACACCTTGTGGAAGCTGCCTGTTCTCTGATCTCTCCAGTCTTGTATGCTTACCTAGCAGGAGCAGCGAGTGAAGATATGCTAAAATGGCAGCTCTGTGAATGACATGACAAATGTCTGGAGTAGTTTCTAGACTCATCTGCCTGATTCCCAGTAGATGTGATACCCAATCAAAGCATCCATATTGGGTTCTTTTAAGTTCTACTTTTGAAAAAGTGTTTGGGGAGTCCTCACACATTGGCCTAGCCATTCCTTTATAGAACAGCTGGTGCCTTGTTCACCTAGCAAACCCTCCATTTTGCTGGCTGTCCCTGTTAACTGTTCCCCGGCTTTTTCAAGGATAAAACTGGGGTGTGTGGATGATGGTAATGTATTATTCATTTGTCTTCTGCAGATCCAAAGTCTTGTTCAATACACCATAACCAATCCCCCCCCCCCGGTCCCGCAGTTGTGGATCCTACTCTCTCTCTATGCACAGGTAAGGAAATCCACAACTTTCTAGGGCGTCTGAGATGCCCTCCAAGAGACAGTCATGTGTGAAGAAAAGCTGGCAATTTTTAACAGCCTTGCAGGTTGCAGATTTAAAAAAGAATGGACATTGTAGGCTAAGCTGAGTAATAAACTCAAGAAAATTCTCTTTAATTTTTTTTTTTTTTTCATTTGGAAAAAATGCTTCTGAATGAGACACAGAATTCTCCAAATTTAATTTGTCACTTTCTCAGTCCTTTGGAAATGGCTTTCTATTCACCCCTGACAGTTTACTCCTCCCCTCTTTGGCTAACATTGACTGTTTCCTCCTGTGTTTTTAATAGAATATAGAGATCCTGGGCTTTTCATTCTTTCTTTGTAGTGAAGTGGTAGCAGGGGCAGAAAAAAAGCAAGTGGAAGGATGGGAGGTGAGACATGAAAGAGATGGCCAATTTCCAGAAGATGCCCAGCAGGAATAGATAAAAACAGGTGGTGGAAATGCAGGGCAACAGGAGAAAATTGTCATAATATGTCCAGCAGGGGTTGGTGTGGACCATCACACCTGGTTGCCACCGTCCCTCATCTCCCAGAAAATGTGGGAGGTCCGTTGATTACATTGTGTTTATTTCTTGGCTGAGCATTGCCAGGATGGAGCATCACAAAAATGATGTGTACTAGTCTTGCTGCCATTTCAACAGTGCACATGCTTGCATATAGCAAACACTATACAGTACCTGAATGCATGGATGGGCAGTACTGAAGTTGAGTGGCCAAAATGCTGGTGGATACTGTGAGGGAGGACAAACTCAAAGCAAATGGACCAATTTACTGATTTCTCTGAAGCTGACCCTGTCATGTCATTGGCTGATCAAGAAATTGGAGGGGAGGGTCAAAGGCCAGCGTGTCCTCCATGTGAACAATTCAGACATAAAAATCACCCTGGGAAGATGGGCTCAGAGGTGGGCATCGCCCAACCCAAAACGGGTTGCAGCCACAGGCACAAGTGATCAAGGTTTGCAAAATGGGCAGATGGTTGCAGGAAACAAGGCCGACATTCAACACAATCCTTAGGCAGCCTTAGTTGCCTGGGTTGACCTTGGCCAAGTTCAATGCAGCTATCACAGCAACTCCTACTTACACACACACACACACACACACACACACACACACACACACACACACACACACACACACACACACACACACACACACACACACACACACACACACACACACACACACACACACACACACACACACAAAGGGAGACCCACTGAATCACTGCTCTTTCAGCAACCATAATGTCATTCATCTCATGGTAGTAGAGCTGAAGGTGGGTGATATTTTTACACTGCAACTTCCAGAATTCCAAAATGGCCTTGCAGGGGAAATCTGGGGGAGGGGGGGAATCTCCCCAAGTGCTACTTGGTAATGAATTCCACGGCATACAACCCATTGCCAGTTTACTCAGAATTAAGACATTTTATTCCCCCAGTAGATTTAAGATTATAATTTGTGGGGGGGGGAGGGGAGGCAGTTGTTTCAACAAGGTTTGCAATTGCATTGCTCTCCCCTCCAATGGATAGAAAAAGGCACATGAAGATGGTCTTCCTTGTCCTGATCTATTGTCAAGATATGTTGCATTTTCTTGCTATGAGACTTGGGAAGATGTCACACAAGAGTAGAAATAATCTTTTTCCTGCAAGCATATATTTATCATGTGTGTTCTGTGCCATCAAGTCAGGATCAACTTACAGCGACCCTAATAGGTCTTTCAAGGTGAGATATTTAAGGATTGCTTTTACCAGTCCCACTCCCCCACCCCAGTGAGTTTTCCTGGCTGAGCAGGGATTCAGACCCTGTTCCCTAGAGACCTTGTCCATCACTCTATCCGCTACATCACACTGAGAATCACCAGGTGGAACACACTGACATTCAAATTGAGCTGGTATGTCATGAAACCTGTTCTCTCCTTTCTTGCTTTCTACATCAGAAATAGCAAAATATGTTTTAGTCTTCAAGGGATGCTTTGAAAGCAAGCCTCTCCATCGACTTACTGCTTTGGCCCCATGTTTTCAAAGCAAGCACGCAGGCATGTACACACAAAGGTACACATACTACAATCCATTGCCACATTGCACAGAGTTTTCCAGTCCTACAAGAATCATAATGCCATGCGTCATCAGAACAAGGACACACTGTTCAGTATCACAACGGACTGTACAATGGCAAATTTCAGGAAGAAGAGCCATTGTAATAGCTTGCTATTGACTCTCCCTTCAATTGAGAATAATGAATGATGTACTGTACTGCTGGTCCCTCGTTTCAACAGGGCTGTATTATGAAAGACCTATCATGCATGAGGAGAACAAAGGATGTGTACTCCACTACAGATAAAGGCTGGGAGACATCTTCTCCTTGGCCAGCTCCATCCCTATAATCACATCATGTGGCTGCTTTCTAAGCTGCATATCCAAGACAAAACTTTGGGTACACAGAGATATGATATTGTGTGATAAACTTAGAAGACAATCACCAATGCCTCCACTAGTCTTTTACTTGGGCAGTGATTCTGTGCAGTAGCAGTACTGATATCCCTTCATGTGAAGCCTCCACATGATAGTGGGAATGAGGATGTGTCCCTCAATATACTCCATGCAAGAAATAACATATTTTTAAGGAACAAATCATCACCAAAATTTTACCGACACTTCCAATTCAGTGGCACTGGAATATTCTCCCTCAGCAGTGACATTTTTTCCATTGCACAATTGAGATTTCTATAAGGAGACACTGTAATGAAGGGTTAGGTTTAAAAAGTTCAGCCATATGGCTTAAGGGATGGTTGAAACACATCTGCTGGATAATGTCACCCATGCAATTTGTATATATCATAATACTCTCATGAATGCCCAGAATGAAAACTGAATAAAATTCATCTGGCTTATCACCTTTCTCCTAGAATTGCAAGGGAACAGAATGAATACTGCAACTTAACTCAAGCAGGTTATGTAATTCAAGGTACACAAATTCAAAGACTCACAAAGTCAGATAATGCTGGAAAAAATGAAGTGTGAGAAATGAGGTGTGAGATAGGCCTTGCATTCATGCATGATATACCAAAGAGCATGTGCACATTCAATCTGGACTTATAACAACAGCATTTTAAGGATAATTGAGGATGCTACCCCTTCACAAACAAGTAGGAACTGTGTTGTTACGAATTCACCAGGTCCAGAAATTGTGGGGGGAAAGGAAAACCAGAACTTAATCATTTTTTCACCCTTACCAAATAATATTTCCATCAAACATTCAGATAAAAGAAGAGGAAAGAAAAGACAGATAAAAATATACTGTAAGTGTTTTGGGCAACACATACTTACAAATGTATGTGTGATAAGTGAAAATAAAAGTCTGTATTTCAACAACCATGCAGAAAATTGTAGATCACTAAGAAAACAGGATGGGGCTGGCTTATGAGTGGACAGAAGGAAGCAGTTCAGAAGAAAAAAAGAAAAAGAAAAGAAAAAAACTGACTTATGTGTCCACTGTTTTATAGAAAGCTAGGTCTAGGGCTCTTCTCTCTGACATGTGCTGCAGGCTGTTTGAGATGGGGCAGGCATTTATACCTACTGGGAATCTGGAATGAAGGGAAGACTGCATTTTGTCTGAACAATTGAGCTGGCTGTCAGTTGAATCAAATAGTTTTTAGGCCTCAGCTTAATCTCTTCCAAACCATATGCTATATAACCCTCATCCACCAAACAAACAACATGTCACAGTCATGACAGATTCCTTTTCTTAAAGCTTAGATGTGGTTTGTACTCCAAGGCCTGGACGTGTCAAATGTGGTTGCAGTGGCATTTGCAGAAACTATATTTCTCAGGGACTGCAAGAATCTTTTGTCTGCATGGTACATACACCAAACAGGGAAAGGGGAATGTTTTCTGAATTACACATTCGGTATTACAGTGGCACCTCTACTTACAAGCAATTTGACTTAATAGTGGAAAACTGTTGGTGTTTTAACTGCTGGCTTACAGATCGTAGATAAGGTCTGCTCTACTTACATTATTTATTTATTTATGTATGTATGTATGTATGTATGTATGTATTATTATTATTATTATTATTATTATTATTATTATTATTATTATTATTATTATTATTATTATTAGTAGTAGTAGTAGTAGTATTATTATTATTATTATTATTATTATTATTATTATTATTTAGATACGCCTGCTCTACTTACAAGTTGTTCAACTTATGAGCATGCATCCGGAACAGATTAAACTCATAAGTAGAGGTAGCACTATACTAGAAATCCTTATGTTGAGAAATATAAGTAAAATGCAGAGATTAAATGCAAAAGATGAAGCACATCTGAGTGTACACCTGGGATGGGTGGAGAACTGTGTGTGCTGGGCTTAATGAAGCTACTAGTGGCTACTGGCTTACTAGTGATGGTAATGGCGTCCCCGCACCTCCTAGTGAGGCGCAGGGGAGGCTTTGCCGGCTGCCAGTAGGCAGGCGGTGGTTGGTTTGCGCTGATTGCGCAAAGCCATATAAGGGATGGCCGCGCCCACTCCACCGCCTGCATGCCCAGCCGAGCGATCCCCCGCCCGCCCGCCCCTATTTGAATGTGATGGTGATGCTTTGCTGGTCGCCCCGGGGCCGGATGGGAATTTTTGACCGCCACTCTGATTGGCCTTGAGAGCCCATCCCACCAGCCACACGTGGAGGCAGGTTTATAAAAACCATGTTGGTACTAGTATTGACCATCGGATTCATATTTCAACAAATAGTTTCAAGGTCCCACAGTCCTATCTTAATAAATCAGATCAGGTAGAGGATAGGGAGTAATTAAGCAATATGAGCAATAGGACTGCCAAGACATTGGTAACGGGATGCCCAAAATTACCCTGGCATCCCCCTTTTTTTATAGAGATAACTGGCTGCAATAAATGCCTTTCAGTAAGGGGACCTGATAAATACAATATCCATCTTGATTGCGCTACTTTACAGACCCTCCTATAAAGTTCTAGTTGAGTTAATGTAGTTATTAACCTGTTCCTGTAAGTAATAAATTGTGGCCCTGTTTAAACCAAAACAAACCGTGTGTCGTCTGGTTATTACTGGCTTGCCTGGCAAAAGCAGCAACTAAGCCATGCATGTTAGCTTTGAGCCACACAGAATTTAGAAAAGTTCCTAGAATTGCAATTCATACCATAGCACAGCCATCAAAACAACTGTGTTTTTTTTTTTAAGTAAAATGTCTTTGGAAACCCAAGAACTTTGGTTCATCTATCTTAGCACTGTCAACTCCAAATGGCAGCCTATTACCTGGCTTTTATGCTGACTCCCCCCCTCCCAATCTCTGCTGTACTCCCATGGTCCACCATCCTTCTGTTACCCACATTGGACCAACGTTCCTTCCCTCCAAGCTGTGTGCCCTTATGCCTGTACAGAACTCCACTGATCCCATGCAGATAGATAAGAGAAGAGAGTATGCTAATTAAATCTGCAGATAATTCCAAATTGGGAGGGGTTGCTAATTCCTTAGAGGATAGGGTGAAAATCCAAAATGACCTTGACAGATTAGAGTGCTGGGCCAAAGCTAACGAAATGGGTTTCAACAGAGGGAATGGGTAGCAATGGGTGCTACATCTAGGTAAAAAGAATGAATTGCACAGATATAGGATGGAAGATAAATGGCTGGAAAATAGTACCTGTAAAAGGGATCTGGGAGTCTTGGTGGACCACAAATTAAACATGAGTCAGCAGTGTGATGCGGCAGCCAGGAAAGCCAATGCAATTCTCGGTTGCATCAACAGAACCATAGTGTCTAGATCAAGGGAAGTGATAGTCCCACTCTATTCTGCTCGGATCAGACCGCACTGGAGTACTGTGTCCAGTTCTGTGCACCTCAATTTAAAAAGGATGTTGACAACCTTGAACAGGTCCAGAGGAGGACAACCAGGATGACTGAGGGTCTAGAAGAAATGTCTTATGAGGAACAGCTTAGGGAACTGGGAATGTTTAGCCTTTCAAAAAGAAGCCTGAGAGGGGATATGACAGCTATGTTTAAATATTTGAAATGATGTCATATTGAAGAGAGAATAGGGTTGTTTTCCATGGCTTCAGAGACTAGAACTCAGGGCAATGGTTTCAAACTACAAGAAAAGAGATTCCATTTGAACATTTGGAAGAACTTCATGACAGTTAGAGCTGTTCGGCAGTGGAATATGCTGCCACGGAGGGTGGTGGAGTCTCCTTCTGTGGAGGTTTTAAAGCAGAAGCTGGATGACCACCTGTTGGAAATACTGTGATGGGGGTTCCAGCATGGCAGGGGGTTGGCTGGATGGCCCTTGAGGTCTCTTCCAACTCTGTGATTCTATGATTCTATGATTCTATGAATATAAAACCACTTCTGCATTAGTATTAGTATTGCATTAGTGATGTGATTACTGCTCAAAGACTGCCTTTTCATGTAGTTGTTGTGGGCTGGTTGAAGTGATCTGTATTCATGTTTCTTTTTTCCCCAGCTACTACTACTATGGATGATTTTAACAATGTTATTATGGGTATCTTTTAATTGCTGTTGTTATTATTCAATTGCCTTGTTGTTCTGTTGTTCTGGTTTATAGTTATTTTAAATTGTTTTAAGATGCTGCAGATATTTGTATGTCTTAGTATTAGTACTTATGAATGAATTAAAGAGTCTTTGTGCCATGTGCAGCCGACAGGAAAATGGCTCCGGTGGCTGTGTGTGAATAACTGGGCATAAGAGAGGCTGATATGACAACTTAAGAAAAACAAATCTTCAAAGGCTGCAGCTTACAAGTGCCCGTTGGCTACCACTGATTTAATAATCCATCACAATTTCAGTTAACATAAGAGAATCTCTGAGTTATCAGCCCACCAGAGTCACCAGGGGGATTTATTTGACTAAAATATGCCATTGATTTGTTTTGGTTGCATGGGGCTTGGTGGCCTTGTTAAGTTGATACAAGTTGAGCTTTTCCTATAAACACAGTAATTGCCATGTTATAATGTATTATGTTTAGCATGTGTGCATATGCCTGGTAGGAGAGAGGGAGGGAAGGAAGGAAGAAGAGAAGAGCATGAATACAGGCAGAGACATAAATGGTTCAAAGAAATCAAGATATGTTGTCATTTACCACTTCCCAGACATTTTGGAAAGGAACATGCAAAGAAAGGTGACTTGATATTTCTATGCATCTAAATCCAGTTTCATGTCCCAACTGGAGCAGACCTGTTTAATCCAATGCCAAAGCCTACATCACATTTACAAATGAAAAGCAAAAGGTAGCCTTCCACATCAGAGATCAGCTGAACAGTATCCCTGAGGACCCGGTGAGCAAGTTGGAAGCGCATCGCCAGTCAGCAGTGCGTTTTTAGAACAGCAATAGATGCAAATGAAAAATACAGAGCATCAGATTTCATGCTTTCTCCCTCTTCCTGCTGAAACAACAAATGACAAAACATGACACAAGTTCCTGCTCCCACTATTGGGAGGAATATTCCTGTTCACAGGAATAACTATTAGAAGCACATAGCTGGAAGGGACCCTATGATTCCATCCCTGTCAAGATGGAAAAGTTGGGAATCAAACTCTCAACTAGAGATGGGCACGACCAGGAAAAATGACGTTTCGAGTTGTCGTTTGTCGGAACGGGTCCGTTTCGGGTCGTTTCCGTTTGTCGCGGAAATTTTCAAACATTTGTCATTTCCGTTTGTCGTTTGTCGTTTTTGTTGGGGTTGGGGTTGGGCTAAGTGGGCTCTGGGAGGCACCTCTCTGGGTGCCTCTGACGTCTGACCCACTAAAAGGGAAGGGAAGTGTTTCGCGTAGCCGCCGCGTACCATACATTACATTATGTTAGGGTTGGGGGGTAAGTGGCAGAGGCACCTCTCTGGGTGCCTCTGACTCACTAAGAAGGAAAGCATACTGGTGTACTGGCGTACAGGGTTAGGGGTAGGGGTAGTGGGCTCTGGCTGGGAGGCACCTCTCTGGGTGCCTCTACTCTGACCCACTAAGTAGGGAAGCGTACTTGCGTACGGATCTGGGTTAGGGTTGGGGTTAGGGTAAGGGCTAGGCTTAGGGTTACGGTTAAGGTTAGGGTGGGTTAGTGGGCTGCACCTCTGGGTGCCTCTGACCCACTAAGAAGGACAGTGTACTGGCGTATGGGTTAGGGTTAGGGTTAGGGTTCGGGTTCGGGCTAGGGTTGGGCTTTTTATGCCCTCTGGCACATCCCAGAAGTCTCAGTCAAAACCTGGCCAAGTGGCCATGCAATTGGTGGAATGGCTCCAAAAATTTGCATGGTCCACTCCCATGGCCAGCCCATCATTGCGCAGGTGTAAAAAAATAAAAATAAAAATAAAATAAAATAAAATAAAATCAATGGAGATGTTTTATTGCAAGAAAAACCCACTGCTGCTACTATAAAAAAATCAGGCATTTAAAATACCTAATTTTCAAATGTTTCTGTGGTGCTTTGGTGGGTTTTTGGAGCACGATTTAAAAATAAATATTGTGGTCACCATTTTGGATCCCCCCCACTGCATGGCAAATGGAGATGACGAGGATGCCCCCCCAGCCTGGTACCAGCAGCCCAGGACAGGAGAGGGGGGGAAGGCCGGGGGACCCCCGCCCAGAAACCACCCCTCTCTGGTAGGTGCCCTCACTGAGGCAGGCATATTTTCGCCTGCTTTTATGGCCGGGAATCGGGGTGTTTTTTTTAAACTTTTTTTCTGTGTTGCTTGGCATTGCACGATCGCCGCGATGCCATGAACGACAACGAAAAATCAGACCCAATTTATCTTTATCGGGTCGGGTTCAAGCTGGAGCGGAGTAATTCTCGTTACCGTTACCCATTACGTAACGATAATGAGAACCGAAAACGGAAATGAGAATTTCACCGCTCCATGCCCATGTCTACTCTCAACCTTGCTCTGCAGCCAGATGCCTAAATCATGGACTTAATCAGAATTTATGCTTGTAAGGGTTCCGTTGGGACCGTTAACGGTTCCACATAAGAACAAGCTCTTGAGTCCAGAAAATTGTTCCAAAACAATAATTTTTTTTATTCATGTCAAAGACAGGCACTTCGGCTTGAACATTTATTTTAACAGTTTCAACATTAACAACTGGCGAGCTATGAAATAAACCTCCCATCAGTTCCGGACTGTATATTTCTGCCTCATCAACAAAAGGGTTATTCTTTTTTTTGGGGGGGGGAGTATGAGGTCGCCTCAGGAGAATTGGTCCATAACAGAGGGTCCCGCAAAAATGGTGTTTGACATTGTTTAACTGGGCTTCCCATCCCCAGCCAGGAATCCATGTATAAATGGCTCCTCCTTCTCTTGCCACGGACACCATATTATTCCCTCTGGTGGGACCGACTACCACAGAGGTTGGGGTGGGTAAAGGGAGTCCGATATTGGCTGCGGTAAACATATCTTTTCCCACCTGCGTTGCTGCCTCTAAATATCGTCTCCCTCCTCCTATCATACTCTTTTCCATCTGGATGCCCTTTTCTGCATATCGTTTTACTTCTCCACCTCCGGCTTGGCTCTGAGCATCCCTTCTTCTGTATTCAGTCTGACTCCCCTCACACCTGTATCCCTCCTTTTCCACCCCCCCCAGTGCCCATTCTCTTATCCCATTCATCCACTAAGACATCCACAATCCGATAACTCTCTGCTATTGTTTGATCTGGTAACCTTGGTACACTCCCACTGTCATTCCCTCCTTTCACGTCTGTCCATTCAATCAAGTCCTTTCCTGCATTCCCATCATCCTCTTCTTTCTTGTCCTGTATCTTTTCAGCAGATGGCACACCATGGGTCTCCTTACAATGCTGCATGACAAAATTCTGTACAGCTTTTTGTTTATGTGGGGGTGTTTGTTTGTTTGTTTGTTTTTGCATGTTATAATATGTTAAAGAGTAACATTTTCTTTCCAAACAAAAGGGCTTACACTCAAGATGCAAAATTAAAAGATAACATGGTAAGGAGAATGGAGATAAAAGGCAGAGGAAAGAGTTGATGCTTTATGGGTGGCACAACTATGTGCATATTTAAATACAGATTGTTTAAGCTAGTTTTTACTGACTAATTATTATTACTTTCCTATGGTGCATATTGACATGGAAAAAGTACAGCTCCAGATCCTTGCAGGCCATTGGCGCCTTGAGTTAAGAAGCCAGTGCAACTGTGCAAAATAAAGCCAGGATGGGTTCCATGTTGCCTGTCCCTTTCAGCAGGAAGGTCATGATATTCTTCACCACCTGCAGCTTCCAAATGGCTTCAGCATTTCGCAGGAGTCACAAGAGGATTAAGGATAAATTTGTGTTCTGAGAAGAAGGGTTCCTTGCAGGTTATCAGTCAAAATTCAGCAGCCAAGACACTTACCTCTTCCCCACAGGCTATATCCTTTGTCATGTAGATGAAAAGTATTGCCACCAGGTTACAAGTAACACTAATGATCTACCAGACCTAAATTTGTTGACTGTCATTATTACTATCTCACTCACATTAACTTTTGTATATCATTCAGCCTGAACCCATCTTATTGGCCATTAATGCAGTCTTCCCAGCTGTGGCCCTGAAGGTCATTTGGCTTTTCTAAGTGGCCTTTTCCTTAGCCTTGCCATAGCAAGAGGATTTTCACTAAATAACCCACCTACCAGTCTATGAGGGCACCACTGACAAATGCATGGAGGAAGCAAATGGAAAAACCTTCCTTGTTCTCTCCCTTTCAGTTAACACTAACAGTCAAATGCCTAATAATGAAAATGAAAAGCCATCCATTAAAACTGGAACCTGATTTGGTAGAACTGCATGCTTTCCTTTGGGAGAGAAAGGCAGCATAGAAATAAAGTTTATTATTATTTTTTTTTATAGTCCATTCAAGGAAAACTGGACTTTAGAAATTTCTTGCAATATGGCTTACGATAATAAATCAAGTTGTTCCTGTTCTGTACAACCAGTGCAAGATTGAAGACCCGGCTTCCCATCCTGTGACCAATAACTGGGCCAAAGAAGCTTCCTTCTCTTGCTCCTCAGACAAAGGACACCTGAATCTATTAAGGTTGCTGGAGAGCAGTGTTCCACTCCCTGAGATGTCAGTACGAACACTCAAGGGGTCAGATCTCTCAGCAACAAACGCTAAATGGTGTGTGGCAAAGAATCAGAGTTGTAATTAGCCATTTTGGCCTTGGGGTAAATGGCACCATTCCCCAGCCACTCATCCCAGAAGCATGGGTATAAATTCCCCCTGCCTCATTTTAAAAAAGAGGAGAAAAAGCAATATCACCCACTAAAAAAGTTTATGCTTGGAGAGAGAGAGAAAAAGAGAGAGAGAGAGAGAGAGAGAGAGAGAGAGAGAGGAGGAGGAGGAGGAGGGAGGAGGAGGAGGAGGAGGAGGAGGAGGAGGAGGAGGAAGGAAGAAGAAGAAGAAGAAGAAGAAGAAGAAGAAGAAGAAGAAGAAGAAGAAGAAGAAGAAGAAGAAGAAGAAGAAGAAGAAGAAGAAGAAGAAGAAGAAAGGCAATGGAAACCTCAGCATATAGACCAGTGATGGCGAACCTTTTAGAGACCGAGTGCCCAAACTGCAATTCAAAACCCACTAATTTTTTTGCAAAGTGCCAATACAGTAATTGAACCTGTATACAGGTAACTATGAAGGGGTGATGTTGAGTGCCCACAGAAAGGGCTGTGATTGCCACCTTTGGCACCTGTGCCATAGGTTTGCCATCACTGATATAGACAGACCACAACAAGCACGGCAATGCTGCAATAATGGGATCCGTTGCCATGCACACACAAAAACATAAGCAAGATTATTTTAGAAAACACATACAGACACTGGCCAGTATTCAATGCATCATTGTGGCAGCCACTCGGCAGCCATTAAATGCCTCTGTGTGTTTGACAGATGGTCCCTGGAGACTGCTGTCTGTTCTGTAGTTTCCACGAAAGAACACATTTATAGATGGGCTTCAGAACTTGTCTGCTTGGGCCAGTTTCAAGGTCTCCTATGTACTGTCAATGCATGCTCAGAGTTATTCTCCGACACTATAGCTTTTGTGCTTTCTATAGCCGTGGCCTTATTTTTGACATGACCAGAATTATCCAGAAAATCTAAGTTCAGAGCAGAACTTCTGCCAACCAGATCAGATAACTCACTTCGGAGTAGGGAATCTCATTTGAAAAGAATGGGGGGGGGGAGCAGTGTCCCTCCTCCCCCATCACGTAAAAAGAAAAAAGGCATCAGTAGAAAAAAATAATTAACTTTATCTTAGAACTGGAGAGCTGGAAGGGCCACTATGGATCATCAAATCCAGTTCCTGATAAGGAGGTACAAATGGGGAAATGAAGTCCCAGCCTCTGGCTCCACAGCCAAAATACCAAAACCATTGAGCAATCCAGCAGTTAGAGAAGAAAGGATATAGATTTGCTTGAAATTTGCTTAATATCCAGAAAAAGAGGACAATGTGCAGATCTGCCCCAATTTTTGCTTAAACTACAAATGCAAATTTAGACATCATTGTTAATATGTCAGGATTTTGTTTACAAGGATTTTTTCCCTCTACTCAAAACTTTACTCCTTTTAAAAGGGACTATTGTGGCTCAGCCTTCCATCCTTCCGAGGTCAGTAAAATGAGTACCCAGCTTGCTGGGGGGGGGGGGTTAGCCTGCATAATGTAATTAAAACTGTAAACCACCCAGAGACTACTTGAAGTGGTATCGGGTGGTATATAAGCAGAACACTTTGCTTGCTTTGCTTTGTTATTTATTAATTCTTGGTAGTCATGCTATTGTCATTGTTATAGCAGCTCAGATCACGCATGCAATCTGTTGTGTAACAAGTTATTATAAGTACAGTATTGCACTGATGCTGGAAAGAGGCCAGAAAAATATGGTAAAACAATGTTTCTCTCTAGTGGTGAATTCTGATATTGTTTCTTAGAATTATTAAAAAAAAAAAACAATAGAAAAGGAACAACCCAAAGAATATTTCCCTTGTCACTTAGGATTGACAGCAGAATGACATAAATCATGAAAAAAATCTGTGGTCTTTCTTGGATTACCTTAAAATGCCCTGTAAAGGGTACTTTTAAAAACACCTGGGAAGTTCTGATAGATAGATAGATAGATAGATAGATAGATAGATAGATAGATAGATAGATAGATAGATAGATAGATAGATAGATAGATAGATACTTTATTGTCATTGTACACCAGTACAATGAAATTAAATGCTATCCCAGGTGTAAAATAAAGTAACATTAAAAAGAAAAATAAATATATTTAAAAGGTAAAAAGGATTACATGCACTCATACACACCCATCACAACCACTATTTGGTTACAGCATTTAAGATGATTATGGCTTTTGGATACAAACCATTTTTAATCTGTTTTGTCTTGTTTTTATTGCTCTGTATCTGTTGCATTACTTTTATAGCCACCTTGTAATTACTAGCAAATTACTGGTTCCCCAAAAGTTACTATGCAAGCCTGTTACCTATATCAAACATAATTGGTTGCTTCCAAGTTTTGGAAATACAATATGCCCAATCACAGAGGAGGAGGATAAAGAGAAGAAGAAGAAGAAGAAGGAAAATGAGGAGGAGAAAAAGAAAAGAAAGCTCAGATTTAGCTCAAAGGCAAGACTTGGAAGAGGCAAAAAATGTATGTAAGATAAAAGGGTAACCCAGTGTGGAATGCCTGATCTTTAATCCCCCAAGCAGATCTTATAGTCAAGCCAGCAACAAAATTAAACATGTTACAGAGGTGTATTCATATGTCTCTCACTGAGTTTCTCCCTCCAGGCCCTTAACTCAACTGCCTCTATGCCGGAGGCACAGGGTATGATTATGGTTCTCTAAATCTCTCCAGGAGAAGCGAGAGGGTTCATTAGCAGCAACTGCTTACCGAAGCTATAAGCTGCCAGAAAATCTGGTGCCATAGCAGCTTGCTCTCTGTCGGGGGGTTTGGTGGTGCACAGCATGTGGTTCTTGTCCATATGCAACTTGGTACAAGAGGGCAAAAGTACACACTGCATTCCGTAATGAGACTTCCTGCAAACACAGTGATTCTTAGCCCTCTGCTTAAGGACAAAAGCAAGCCAGTACAACACACCAACAGTTGGCAGGGAAGAAGGGAAAAGAGAGAAGAAATCCCATGGAAAGGGGGAGGGTGTCCACCTGATGGCTAGAAGAGGGGAAACGTCATGCATCTTTCGATCAACTGAATGATTAAAATTCTCTATACCAGTGCAATAGTTATATCACTTTTCATTTTGTGTTTTGTTTTGTTTTGTTCTTGCTTTGTTTGTTTTTACTAGCAAAGCTCAGTGATAGGCAAATTCTCAAAAATGGAGAAGTTGGTTTGCAAGACACAATGAAAAGGGTATTATTAAGTAAAGATGCACAGATGTGAAGGTTTGGGTTACAAGTTCCAAAATCCCCCAGGCAGCACAGCCCAAAGATTATAGGTGGATAATATTGTAGTTGAAAAACACAAACCTGCACACTGTTATATTAACCAATCATGATAAGTAGGAGGGTAGAATGTTTTCATCCTTTCCTTTTCCTCTGCTTTTCATGTTCCTTTTCTCAACTGCTTTTCCCCTCCCTCAACAAAGCTGGAGGTGTTTCTGGAGCAACAAGCAAACACCTTTGCTTTCATGTAAAGTGATGAATGAAGCAATTAGGATGAGCAGACTCGAAACAGCCCTACATCCAATTTTGGGGGGAAATCAAATGTGTGGGATCCTGCAGGATTCCCTCTCATCCCCAGGGAGAGAAATACATAGTGGGAGAGAAGATATTACCTAAAGAAGAACACGTCCTCCAGAGGAATGATCAAAGTGAGCTGCCATCAAGGCATGCCAAGGGAATACTAGGCAGCTTGAACATCATGAAAACGTACAACACTGAACTATAAACCTTTCCATCAAAGCCAGGATGACCACATTGATGGGTTGCTGCTAAAGATGTGAAGACCAGTCATTAAAATCTTAATTCTTCATTGATTTAGATACCCTTGACTGATGAAAGCAGCTGAGCAAGACATTTCAGGCCTACTTGACTCTGGGGGAGGGGAGGAATGACGCAAACAGCACTAACTTTTTTTCCGTTACACAAATCTCTGCAATTTGCACAAATTTGTATATTAATTTGTAGTTTTTTATGTATTGGGTATGAATGCTGTTAGGTGAGTACTTGTGCAAAGACAATAAGGTATTATTCTATTCTATTCTGTTCTGTTCTATTCTATTCCTTAAAGCTCATAAGTTTCACTTTTGCTCACATTCAAAATTCTTTCATCCACAAATTCTTTTAGTTTCGAATCAGAATCAGAATCAGAATCAAATACTTTTATTGGCCAACTGTGGTTGGACACACCCAGAATTTGTTTTGGTAAAATATGCTTTCCATATATAAAAGGAAATATAAGAATCATATACTCAACAATAAAAACACAGTATAACAATACAATATAACCTATTATTTAAAAAGGAAGAAGAGAAGTAAAAATTAATTATTCAACAGTTTGATAGCACTTGGAAAGAAACTATCTTTATATCTAGTTGTCCTAGTGTGCAATGCCCTAAAATGTCACCCTGAGGGTAACAATTGAAACAGGTTATGTCCAGGATGAGTGGTATCTGTATATATGTTCATCACCCTCTTTTTAGCTTGTGTGGTATACAATGATGACATTGGGAAGTTTAGTCAATGCTGAAAAATGAATGTCCCCATTTGCATTTGTCACATTGCAAACAGAGCAAAGCTGTTTCCAAAATTGAGAAGGGGAACATACTATTTTATTTTATTTTATTTTGCCTCTTGTGCTGCACAAAAACCCTATGTTAAAGATGAGGAAGAGAAATGGGCATGAACGAGAAAACCAGTGCTTCATGATGGCAAGCAGGCACAGTCACAGAGGCAGTGGGCCCAGCTCCTGGCAAGGAAAGGGCCTTACTACATCTGCTGATGGCAGTGGCAGGGGAGGAGGACGAGGAGGAGGAGTGGAGGTGGCAGGAGAAATAGGTGGGTTGTGGATGGGGCAGTGGGAAGGTGGCGGTGGGCAAGCATCTTATTTTCTCAGTCTCATTTGATTGTTTCCCCATCCTGCAATTCATTCTAGGTATATGTTACTGCATGCATTTTATGGTATGTACTTTGGGGTAACAATATAATAATATTTAAATAAAAATATAAAGGCCACAGCAGCCATTAGCTGGACAGTGGTTTTTAAAACTATGTGAAGTATGTGTAGAGATGTTGCTTAAATGTTTTAATAAGTACAGAAGGCTGTGAAAGGTGGAATGAGTAGAAAAGGTGAAAGAATTCTGCTCGGCTGCCTTTTAAAAGGAAGATGAGGTATAAGATACTCCCAGAAGCTCATACAATTTCCTTTCCTATCCCGGGAAACCTGGAGTGAATAAGCAATTGACTTTTTCACTCAAAACCTTAATTCTTGCTCCTTATTTTCTGCTGCCTCTTCTCTCCCCCAAAAAAAATATCTATCATTCTCCTGGCATGATGAAGACTTGGTGCTTCTCCCTGTTTCTCTGTCTCTCTCGAACCACTGATAAGCATAACAGGACATAGGAACTGAAGATGGGGTTCACATTTCCATGTGTATGAAATGCCATTTACATGTTGTAGGTGCTGTGAATTTTGATCAGCTCTAGCTGTGGTATAGGAGGGGGGAGAAGGCGGGGGAAAGAAATGGGAAATATCTATCATGCTTTACTTCGTATTTTAAGCAAATCAAATCAAGGCCAAATTTTGTAGCCTTTCCCTTTAAGATCTCAATGAGGAAGAACAAAGGAAGAGAAAGGCAGAGATGCCATTAGGA
This sequence comes from Phrynocephalus forsythii, assembly GCA_029282475.1. Taxonomy (NCBI): domain Eukaryota; kingdom Metazoa; phylum Chordata; class Lepidosauria; order Squamata; family Agamidae; genus Phrynocephalus; species Phrynocephalus forsythii. The sequence continues at coordinate 12,321,316 of JAPFRF010000022.1, forward strand.
TGCTGGTCATGAGTAGGACTCAGAGCACACCAGTAGAAGGAGAAAATCTCAAAGCTGTTTAGTTTCAAAGAAGATCATGGCTGCCAATCCCATTTCTGGTTGTTTTATGATGGATGGAGAAATTGAAGGTGAATGTTGTTTTCAGAGCAGTTCTCTCCCAACACACACACAATCACTTCTTTCTCCCTTTCATTGGACCACCAGTGTTCAAAGATCATAATTTAGGCAAGCTGGGTGTTCTTTTGATTGAGCGGATGAATTTAATAAGGCTTCTTGTCTGTTCTTCTTGCAAAATTATGTTTTTTGACTATTCAATTTATTTTTCAAAGTCTGTTGCAAAGCCATTACCAGATTCCTGTTTCTACATGCAGATCAGGAAGGCTTGTGGCAAATCTTCAGCACTCCAGATGTTTTGGACCAGAACTCCCAGAACTCCAAGCCTAGAGTGCCCATGACAAAGGACCGTGGGAGTTGTGGTCCAACACATCTAGAGTGCTGAAGGTTCACCACCACTCCTGGCTCCCCTACCCCATGTAGTCTTCCATGCACTTCAAGATCCAAGCTCCCTACTCCCCAAAGAGAATTTCAATTACAATGTGTCCAGCAAAGAAACACAATTAGCAGTGGGAGACATATGGAGAATTCCCCACACAACATGCATATTGGACACCAATACCCCAATTATTATGGTGGATTTGCATCTCTAGAAAAACTCAGTTGAAGAAAGAGCTGATACTGAAACACAGGAACACACACTTTATTGTCACTGTACAAGTACAACAAAGTTTAAAATGTGCCATCCAGTCTGCATAACATTCATTCCCAATATAAAAATTCCAAAACATAAAAACCTACCATTTAAAACAAACATCTATAGACATGCTCCCATTCTCTCATCACTTGTACCAATTTAAAACTCTAAAACATAACACACACACACACACACACACACACACACACACACACACACACACACACACACACACACACACACACACACACACACACACACACACCACCCCTCGCTTGACAACATTCCCACCCAATACATGAAAACTACAGATTAAGAACAAAACATGCCCCCACACAACCCTGTTTCTTTCTTCACTCAACAATGTTTTGTTGAGGAATGAATGTTCTACAAATAAAGCATCAACTGCCTGTTGAGGCTGAAGAACAGGTCTTGACTGACAGACAGTGTGATCTAGTGGCTGGGGTTTAACAAATTGTCTCTTACCTGCTATGATCCTTTTCATGACCAGTGAGTTATCTTGCCACCCCCAGTTTATACTACTTGCCCTGAAGGAATTTAATAGTCTTATCCGAGCACTTCAGGGCTGGATGGGAACCAATGGCACTTGATATACAGAGTTGTTGCTTTGACTTATATGCTGCCCCATAATGCTAGATCACTCTTTGAGTGGTTTACAACATAATTATTCCAGCAATACTTGGCCTTCCAGAAAATGTGCACTCATTTTACCCACTTTGGAAGGATGGAAGGGTGGGTCAATTTTTGAGCCAGTTACCTGAATACACTGAGATCAAACTTAAGTCATGAGCAGGGGTTTGACTGCAGAATTGCAGGTGAACCACTAGGCCAATGGGTGAGTATATAATATTTCATTGCAACTGCAGGGATAGGTTAAAGAACAGGATAACGTTGGGACGTTTGTGTGGTTACTCTGAAACAGTATATTTGGGTTCATCTCAAACCCAAGTACAGTACTTTCTTGAGCACAGAAGGACACATAGATTAAAAAAAGGGAAAGGTTATTACTTATTACAGCAGGGAAGATTCTTTTTCTTCCCCCTGCTGTTAAGAACAGAAATAATTGAGCAAGGGAATGAAAGGTTTATTTATTACTAGATGAAATCATACCTGGCTTGGCAATCTTTATTAGTTCAGGGCTGTAAAGCCCTGTGCTAGGGATTTTTTTTTCCTGAGGCACCCCCTGCTTGATGCATCTGGAACTATTACAGGTGATGCATCTAAAAAGGTTGCTAAGATCACCATTGTGCTCAGTTGTGTGCCCTTGATCCTGCCTACTGAAAGAAGCAGAAGTTTGAACCCATGAGATTATTCTGAGAGAGAACTAAGGATTCGGAGCTTCCTTACCCTCACTTGATTTTTAGAACAATGTTACACTGTTCTATCGCTGTTTTGTTGTGTGAATAGGAGGAGGCAACGACTTGGAAAGCAAAACAGGGAGCTTGAGTAAAACCTGTACGGACCCAAAGATCATAGCCCTTTTGCATTGTTTTAGGACTAGGGTTAGGACTAATTGCAAGTAACTCAAATCTGTCACTTGCTTTTACAACTCCTAAGAAGTAATGCATTGTTTGCAATGCACTAATTATAGACTTTATTAATATTAGTGATCTAGGTGTTAATTGCAAGAGCCTCAAATACCAATAGCATGAAATGGAAGTATATTATTTCCTTGATTTGTCATAAGTAGTTATGATATTATCTTTTATGGATTACTGCTGCTTCAGATGTAAAGTGCCTCCACCAACTTTTGAAAAAGTTGAATGTCAGCCTCACTAGGGAGAAAAATGGAGAGAAAGGATAAAGAGCGGAAGCATCATTATTCTCCTCTACACAGTTGTGTGCAATAAGCTATGTTGTGGAGTAAAACTGAGGTGAGAAATCAGAAAACAAAGAAAACCACGGTGCTGTCAACATGCAACAGTGCATCCTTTCCTCCTGTCTTCAATTCCTCCTACCATCAGAAGCACACAAGTAAATTGGTCCAGGAAAAAATAAGCATAATGGCATTGATACATGTACAATTGTTTCCTGAGAAAAAGAAAGCAATAAAAATTGCCAGTATCATTGATAGTCATCAAGGTGACAAATTTGGACACCTGACTCTCTGTGGAAAGAAGCGGTGACCCAAGTTTTATAGAGTTGGAAAACCTATTTTCTTTATTTTCAACCTGATCCTCGTTTGTCAGCTGCCCTCCCTCCCTTCAGCTGCCTCTTCTTATCCTTGGGTTACCAGGGAGTGTTCTCGCTTAAACCAGGAAGCTTGCAAAGTCTCGACACAAGGAAAAACAAATTATTCAGCTAAATCTCTAAAGGGACAGACTATCTCGTAGCCTTGATGCAATTGCATGCGAGTAAGTGAGGAGATAAGGCCTGTCCTCTTTTCCAGCATGATTGCTTAGGGCATCGGGGAAGAGAGCAAAGCAACAGTGAAATACAATTACCACCTTCCTGCCCATCCATCTCACAATCTGTCACTGTGGCTTCTAATGCCAGATTCCATCTAGATGCTCAAAATCATATCTGATATGCAGAATTTGGACATCTAGATTTGATTATTATGCAACAGTGTTCTTCTAGTGGAAGGAACATGGAACTACTTACTGCAGCCCAAAATAGATCAGAACAAATATTTACCCTGTGACCAAAAATCAGCCCTCCAGGTCAATCATCTAAAGCAGTGGTTCTCAACCTGTGGGTCCCCAGATGTTCCTGGACTGCAAAGGTTGAGAATCACTGATCTAAAGCCATGGTTCCCAATCTTGGGTTCCTAGATGTCTTGACTTAGATCTTCTCCAAGAAGCCTTTAGTTCCAGCTGTGGTGGCTAGGATATCTGGGAATTTCAGTCCTCCAACATCTGGGGACCCAAGACTAGGAAGCACTGTTCTAAAGCAAGAGTGAGCATTTTTGCTCCCCATATATTTACTGGATTACAATATCTTGTGTTTGCGTTCCTTTGAAAATGATGACACACCTCCACTGAAGTATTAGGGAAGGAAGATCCCAAGTGACAGCCCACTTCTAGAGATATAGGATGCTGTGCCTGCACCTTCCAGAGAGGCCCGTTCCCTCTAGATGAGGAAGTAACCTCCAAAGAGTCATAATCCTAGAGTGGCATATTAGAGTGCAGGACAATCATGCATGTAGGATGTCCTACCTGTAGAAATTAACCGAGTGGTTAATTTTTATAGTCATAGGAATTAAGTGAGCTGTTAAACCTCCGTAAGGAAGTCAGCCATACTACAGGCAGATTATGTAAACAGCATCAGTTTCAGCCCAGTGACCAAGACAGCTGTTTACTTTGTCTGCTTCTTGTTTTCTATTGCTGGTTTCCAGCACTCTTGATCTCATAGCCTAATAGTTCTGTCTTCAGCCTAACCCAGACTGCTTATTGACCTTGCTTCTAACAGTTCCCTCCTTGGATTGCAGAGACAGGTGGTAGTTATTTGGTATCTGGTTCTGCTCTATTGCTTTGTATGGTTCCTAAACAATTTCTAGGGCCCCTCTCTGTACAAATCCAGTCCACCCGTCTCTGATTCTACCTCCCTGATAGCAGAAACTGTGCTGAAATGTTTCACAGAGACAGCAGTCCAAGATCACAATCTGACATGCTTTATTTTGTGGGCTAGGGATTTTGATCCTTGCTTTTTTTTTTCCATCCTCAAACACAAGGTTAGAAGGCATAAAATTATCCTCCATAATTATTCCATAAGAGTATTTTCTGGCACTCTGGATGAGAGAAAAGAATGGGAAAAATCTTGTCTGTGCAGGTTTAATGAAATACTGCAAATGGATCATCAGCGTGTATGAAAATAGCACACAACAATGTTGCTTCTTCTTGGGCCTTTTATAATTGGAAGCATCAGTGATGCTGTTTGCAACTTTTTGAACAATTACCTGGTCCTTCTTTCTTCATACTCTCTTTTGTATGTGTTTGTTGCTTCTCAGAGCAAGGGGACACTCATTTTGCACAGATGCAGTCTGTGCAAATCACACTTTGGTATTAAAAAAAGTCTCCCTTGCCTTATTTTCCTTTGTAGGCACAGGCTCTATTGAGGTTTGGAAATGCCTCATTCATATTTCTTATTGATATAATTTATCTCCAAAAACAGATATTATTTGTGTTGGCAGGATGTATGAGAAAAGAGGAAGGGAACGGAAGAACAAGATGAGTGCAGATTATTCCAATTTGTAGTAATTTATTCTTAATATTTTGCATCCACCACCATCCCCATTATCTTTCCCTACTTTCTTTCTTTGCCTTTAGGTGATGACAAGTCTTTGATGCTTTACAACCCCAGCTCTTCAGCACTGAATCCTGTTTTGTTTTTCCTAGATACCTTTTATCATACTTTCCACTATGTAAGAAACCAACAACTGCTATTTATAGAAGTGATCTGCATGAATTAAAGGCATATTGTGCAAATAAATAGTAGAGAGATGAGGACAGAAATAATATGATAGCAAGGTGAACCTGAAAATAGCCAGACTTTGTGAAACCAAGCAGGCTGTAAGAACTTTTCTCTGCCAAATTGTCTCAAGAGACATGTACATATCATTCAAAGCAATATTCAGATTCAACAGGTAGGGCTATTTCTTTTATGAAGACGACTATGTTGTCTCAGAGTGTCATATAGTATAGGCATTACTAAGGGATGCCTCAGGAGGGAGGGAACTGTAAAGCAAATTCACTGCTACCACAATTTAATGTAGCAAAGTGTTCTGCTTATATACCACCCCGTACCACTTCAAGTAATTTCTGGGCGGTGTACAGTTTAGTTATAGTATGCAGACTACACATTGCCTCCCCAGCAAGCTGAGTACTCATTTTACCAACCATGGAAGGATGGAAGGCTGAGTCATCCATGAGCCTGCTACCTGGGATTGAACCCCAGGATGGGAGCACAGCTTTACCTGCAGTACAGGCATTTAACCACTGCGCCATGGAATCCGAACCAACTTTTCTATGCATTTAGCACTGAAACCACTGGACTTATAAACAAACCAGTCAGTTTTGATTTATCTCACATCATCATCATCATCATCATCATCATCATCATCATCATCATCATCATCATCATCATCATCATCATCATCATCATCATCATCAATGTTCTTTGCAGACAAAGTAGAAATGAATTTAGGAAATTATTATTAAGAAAGAACTGAAATTAAATGTTCTCCCTATTCCTATACTATGCCCCGGCAATAATGGTGGGTCCTGCTAGGCTTCTAAGAACATCAGGTGATGCTGCTGACCCCTCTCTGCATGCAGAAGTAAGATCTATAGAACAAAGTAAGTGGGCTAGGAAAGAGGGAAGCCCAAGGAAAAGTAGAAGCTCTTTTCAAGTATGTGGTGGAGAATCATCTATTGCAGTGCTTCCCAGCCTGGGGGTTGGGATCCCTTTGAGGGTCGAACAACCATTTCACAGGGGTCTCCACGAGCCAGTGGAGAAAAAGGCACAAGTGGCTTGGGTCAAGAGGAAGAAGGGGAGGAATGGGGAAAAGAGTGAGTTACAGCTTGATAGGTTGGAGCGGATGTCAGCAATGGTGCCGGAGGCAGCAACTGGCTGAGGGTGCCTGTAGAGCAGGCATGTCCAAACTTTGGCCCTCCAGATGTTTTGGACCTCAACTCCCACATCCCTTTGCCATTGCAATCTAAACTTAGAATTCTGGGAGTTGTGGTTCAAAACATCAGGAAGGCTGAAGTTTGGACATGCCTGCTGTAGAGGGAAATTCTCTATGGCACCTGCAGCACCGGCCTGACAAAGGGGGCTTGTGGCCTCTTCCAAGCAAGGCAAGGGGGTCACCACAACATGAGGACCTGGTCTCTGTATTAGGAAGGCTGGGAACCACTGATCTATTGTAAGCAACTAAACTGCCCTTATTGGACTGCTTTCTTCATCCTGTAAATAAAGCTTTTATTTTAACCTGCTGCAGAATACAAATTCTCTTGCACACTCTTAACTGTAAAATGTGATTCTGTGAAGACTGTTTCTATCTAGGGATATGAAAAACACTTGCTGAATTCCTCATTCTCACCGCTTTAGCTGAGTCACCATGACAATACGTGCTGACAAAGAATTTCCAGTCCCTTTAGTTTTCCTTACATCTAGCACAAGAGCAGGACAGGGAGCTCTCTGTGCCTCTGATCAAGGTTTCTGTCGTTTGTAGGGAAAGTCAAATTTCTTCTTCATAAAGCCAGGGAGAACGTTTGCTTTGTTGTCCCTCCTGGCAAGGAGAAAAATATTGTGATTCCTTGTCCTCATGTGGGCAGATGAGAGAAGCACACATTTGCATCTATATTATTTAGCATGAAAAGAGAGGTAGAAAATGGGTATTGATGAAATGATGCACGGTGAACAAATTTTGTGAGATGTGGTCTGAGAGGAACAAGACAAGGAGAGGACAAAGAAGCCTTATTTTTCCCAAAAATACTTCTACATAATCTTCTGCTTTTAAAACATGCTATTCTTCCCCTTTTTAATTCTTCCCACCATCATCATTCATGGAAATGCAAGTGAGCATGGTTTGAGAGCGACTTGAAGAGGCAGGGAGATATAATTGTACTGGCTGCCCTTCCTCAATGATACACACCCGAAGTACCACATCATTTTTAAAGCACCATTATCTCCAAACTGTCTTATAAATAACAAAGAAAGAATAATTTGATTCATGCCAAAAATAGACACCTAAGCACTTCACTAATCTTATCCAACTACTCAGATTTCCATGCAGTCATATTAGGTGATGATGAGGATTCGAGGAAAAGAATTGCATTATTAAAGGAAATTTGTTAACTCCAAGTGCGGCTTTGTTTCAGATATGTATTAACATACCCATTGTCATTCAGCGGGAATGTGCAAATTCTCCCAAAGGGGTTTCATATTGTCTAGTAACTTTTGGCTTCCTTCCAAAATCCTTGGACGCTTCACCTGCCTACAGAGCGGCTTTGCACAGAGAGTTGGAAGATTTAGGATAGAAACCCCACTGTTCTAATCAACAACAATTGGAAATCTCTCTCTCTCTCTCTCTCTCTCTCTCTCTCTCTCTCTCTCTCTCTCTCTCTCTCTCTCTCTCTCTCTCTCTCTCTGTGTGTGTGTGTGTGTGTGTGTGTGTCTGTCTGTGTGTGTGTGTGTGTGTGTGTGTGTGTGTGTGTGTGTGTGTGTGTGTGTTTAAAAATCAGGGAGTGTTCCATTCTCTCCAACCTGTGATCTACAGGTTTACCTATACTTGAACTGCAGAACATATACCCTTTGGGGGGCCAAATAAGGGAGATGGCAGCTGGAAGAGAAGAACAGGATGTTTGACTTATAAGGTATTGATAGCAGGCAGCTACATCTTCCAAGGACAGTGCTTCTTCGTTGCAGAAACACACAAACCATGTCAAGTGGCCTTTATTTTATATCTATTGTAGCAGCATATTGCTTGCATAAGTCATTTATCACTGGGCTATATGAAAGCTTACCATTACTGGTAAGTCACCATGCAGAGAACAGAAGTACCATATTCTATATTTTGCTTTCTCTACCTCCTCCCTAGCCAAATACTTTTGTTCCTTAATCTCAGTATTGCTCAAAGCACTTTGGGTAGTAAGCTGTTCCAGGGAATGCAACTGCACCACAGAACAAAAAAGAATGCAAGCCCTGTTTTGGTTTCCAGCCTATAAATCACTTCTACCTCCTGATGACATTACTTAAGAATGCAGAAATCTTCAGTAGTGTCTGCCATTTTAACAACAAAATCTCTAGCCTGTTAATCTCAAAACCAGGAGTCTCATGGCACAGTGATTAAAATGCTGGACTGCAGCTAAAACTCTGCTCTCCACCTGCGGTTCAATCCCAGGTAGCTGGCTTGTGGATGACTCAACCTTCTATCCTTCCAAGGTCAGTAAAATGAGTACCTAGCTCGCTGGGGGTGTGTGCAATAGTAAATTGCCCATAGAGTGCTTTAAGCACTGCGGGGTTGTGTATAAGCAGAACACTTTATAAAACCAGAGGTTCCCAACCTTTGGGGAACCCACGTGTTCTTAGACTGCAACTCCCAGAAACACTGGCCATCGCTGCTAGTGGTGAAGGCTTTGGGGAGTTGTAGTCCAAGAGCACCTGGGTTACTCAAGACTGGGAAGCACTGATCTGAATCTCACTATGTCTTCACCTTTGTACTGTAATCCTCTTCATGTCAAAATCATCCAGTGCATGATGAGGCAGAAGTGCATTACTTCAACATACTTCTCTAGTATTCAGAAGTCCAAAATCTAATCCAGGGGGGGGGGTGTGCAATTCCCAGTGCTCCTTAAATCTGGTAAGTATTTCTTCACAAGCATAGATCATCAATTTATTTGATCTGAATTTTATTTTTATTTAACATGGAAACTAGTTATAATGATATCTAAGCCCAGGAGTTTAGGAGCTATAAGTCCTCTAATTCTCCATCATGGGAACTCCTCCTGACATAAAGATACTTAACTGTGACTCAATTAGAAGAATTAGAAGTCTTTACCTAAGTAGGAAGACTTTATGACCTAGCTAGATCCACCACCTCCTAACTTCCTGTTTCGAAAAGCAAAGCAAAGTATTCTGCTTGTACGCTGCCACATAGTGCTTAGAACACTCTGGGTAGTTTACAGTTTTTTATTATGCAGGATGCACACTGCTGAGTACTGAATTTACCAACCTCAGAATGATGGAGTGATTGATAGTCAAGCCTGAACATGATGCCTGGGTGTTTTGAGACTGAACCTAATGATGAGCAGAAACTTCACTCCAATACTGCAGTTTAATCACTGCAACATGAAGCAGTTCCCTGTTAGAAGCAGGAAGCTAGGAGGAGTTAAGTCTAATTGCTTTCCAGTTTAGGTGATTGCCCAATTTTAGGTATCTGCAGGAGTCTATAGTCTGTATGTCAGGTGGTACTCCTGAGATGGACAATTGCTGGAAATGTAGTCCAAAACTCCAATATAGAGATGGGCACAGAACGAACAATTTTTCTTTTTCGTTGTTTGTTTTTGTTTCATTATGCAACAAAATGACAAATGAAATTTGTACCTAAAATGAAACGAAACGAACAGAAACACAGGGATTTTTGTCGTGCATCTCGTTTCCATTACTGCAATGAAGTGAGCAGCTTTAAATGCTAAAAAAATCATTAAAAATTGGAATAAATGGTAACAAAATGGTAACGAAAGGGTATCAAAACAAAAATGAATTTTTTGAAAAAAATTCACGAACAACGGAAACGAACCGAAACGGACCCCTAAACGACAAACGAAACTCCATTTTTTCTATTTGTGCCCATCTCTGCTCCAATACCTAAAACTGAATGTCCTTGAGATGTTTTAGATGGCACCATCTAGAAATGTTTATGGGAACTTTCAGAAGATGCTGAAAACATCTGGAGGATATGATGCTGTGGAAAGCTGGTCCATGATGTTCCAATGTAAGCATTATCTAATGGATGATGAATATTTGCCCCACACAGAATAGACAAAGACTTATTAATTCCTAGTAAGACAAGTGCAACATTCCTACCAGAGCTTGACAAGCAACCTGCATGAATGCTTTTGTTGCTCTTCATTCTTGTTCCTGACTTTTTTTTAGCCTACTATCCGAAATCTTGATTTTTCCATCCTAACATGTTCTGCTGTGACTCTCTACATTTCAAGCTATTTTCATACTCCTAGCTTACAAAACAACCTTTTAGATACCAGGTTTTCTGATTATCTTCCTTTGTATGACAGGAGATAGTTATACAGGGAAGAAAGGGGGGGGACACACACAAGTCAGTACATTAATGCCCTGAAATGAAATATAGCTCTGTCTAAATATGCTCACAGTAATTCAGAATGCATTTGAAATGGTTCTATATTCTAACCCCTGCCTTTAGCAATGTTTTGGGATGTGTCTATCAAGTAGTAGTGGTGGATGTATATATATGGTCCTCCTCCAATCTATTCCCATTTTCCCATTTTCTTGCTTGCTTACTATTAAAAAAAAACACATTCAGAGAGAGAATAAGAAAGTCCAACAAAATTTTCAGAAAAGCCAAAGTATTCAAGTGAGTGATGCTGCTCAGAAATGAAATATTTAGTAATGGGTGGAAAGCTTATGCCCGTTTCCTCTTGTTCAAATTCTATAGCAAGGCATTCTATATGTGGATGAAAATATAGGTTAGGTCAGTGATGGCGAACCTTTTAGAGACTGAGTGCCCAAACTGTGATTCAAAACCCACTATTTTTTTCACAAAGTGCCAATACAGCAATTGAACCTGAATGCAGGTGGCTGTGAAGGGGTGATGTTGGGTGCCCCCAGAAAGGGTTCTGAGTGCCACCTCTGGCACCTGTGACATAGCTTAGCCAACACTGGGTTAGGTGCATTCTGTTACTTCATATTCCGGGGTCAACAGCTGTCTAGTTCATTTGCCACATTATGTCCCAGTGCTTGGCATATACTCTTCTCTCTGGCAAAAAAAAAAAAAAACAACAACAAAAGGGGCAGCTAAACACAGATACACAAAGTGCTGCAATTACATTTACCCATGGGTGGAGCGATGCCAGATTTTATCATTTTAGTCTGTCAAATATATTTGGTACAAATCATGTTTGAACTGCATACATTTGACCTTGGATGGCTAGACTGTGTATTATTATCCTTTCATACCCAATTCTCATGTGAGAAAATAAAGAATGAAAAAAATGTCCCTGTCCCCCATGCATAAGGTAAAAAAACCCTTTTTTCCAGGGATTAATTAAAAATGTGCAGAATTTTTACTTTTGGACAAATAATGCAAAAGGCAAAAAATGTTGATGGTTGTTGTGTTAGTGCACAGTCACATAAAAACCTCAGAAGCTTTGCACCATTATAAAGAAGCAGACAGTCAGAGTGTGATTTACTTCTGAAAGATTAAGACTGCTCAAATTGCAGAAACCTTGAGGAGATGTTTTAGAACTTGAGGTTTACATGTCTTTATCTGCATTAGCTAGTTTACTTTCGAAAGCATTGTATCATAAGGTACCAAAGAATGGCATAGTTGTTTCAAAGGTTGGGGACATCAGATATGAAAGAGAGGTAGTTAAGAACTAGTATGGGTATGTAATTTCATAACTTGCTGTTGCTTAGAGGTGAGGAAACCTGTGGAGATTGGATATTTAGATATCTCATCAAACTTAAACAACATAAAACAAAGAACTCAATGATTGTTCTTTACGTCTCTACTGTGGGGCCATTGCATGCCAATATGCAAGGCCATACCAGCTGGCTTGCTGCAGTGGATGGAACAGGATGTTTGAACACTCATGTAGTAGAGTAGCCAAGAGTAAAAGCACTAATCCAAGAGAGAAGGTCTGCAATTTTGGGAGTGGCAAAATTGTGTGAAAAATCTGTCCATAACATTTTTTGGGGGTGGGTAGGGGATGTGTTGAAAGCATGGATTCCAGCCTCCCAGTACCACTTGTTTTGCTATATTTGCAGTCCTACTCTGAATAAACTGAAAACATTGTTCTACCACATATCCACCTTCTGGTTTTTGCAGGTGTACATACACATACCTAGAAGCTTGCACATCAGAAAGTGATGTTGGTGTATTCCAAACAAATTCAGTAACAAGAATGGCACATGGGCAAGTCTGTTCATGAAAAACTTCTTGCAAATTTTTACCATTGCAAGAGTTCTCCATTAAATCAGAAGGAGCTGGACGTTTTCTCAGATTGCCTTTGCAAACACTGTTGTTAACTTTCATCCTTTGCTGATGCATCAGATAACAAATGAACCCCTAAAAGATGATCTCTTTAACCAAACCATCTATCCTGAAAATGAACCATCAAACACAGCTGGCAGTTAACCTATCACACTGCAGTGGCTCTTGAAAAACATGGACAAAAAAATGGAAGAGAATATGTTAAGAATGAGAAGTGAAAATGAGAAAAGATTTAGAAAGCATGTGCACATTTATTTGCTAAATCTCACTATTGTGTCCTTTCATTCTTTATATGCAAATTCTTAAATTTAGAACAATTAATGTCCATCTCTCTCTCTAAATATATAACATCATGTGATTGGCATGAAGAGAAATCCCCATGATGAATTCTGCTCACCTTCTCTCTCCCCCTCTCACACACACACACAATTTTGTCACTGGCTTATTGTTTCACACTTTTTGTGTGAACACACATTTCTCAGGAAATGGTAAATCATATGGTTTAAGGTTTCCAGGAATGTTTGCTTTGTTGTTGTTGTTGTTGTTGTTGTTGTTGTTGTTGTTGTTGTTGTTGTTGTTGTTTTGTTTACCACTTTTTCATGTATTTATTTGATCCTTTTTGGTATGTGGTGTTACCTTTAAATATTGCCTTGTGATGATATAAGCCTCATTGAATTCTCTTAAGGGAGAGAAGAGGTGGAAAATATTTTAAAGAAATAAAATACGTAAATAGACAAGCTTTGCTTGGTCGTAATATGCGTAAGAACAATATAGTTAAGAGAGTGATGGGAAGATTGTGCTGAAGGAGAAGCAACTGTGGATGTCATGTCATCACATATAAGGAAGAAGTAAACATCTGCCACACCAAAGAGGATTTCATAATTTTTGAAAGGGAACACTGGATCATCACTTTGGAAATTAAGCAGAGTCCAAACTCCTAAGTAATTGAATCAGAGACCATGAAGGAATTCTGCACAAAGATAGTGAGATAATCTTGGAGGGAGACTTGGAAGGATGCTTATGATCAGAGCTGAAGGCTGGGGATGTGGGAGGAGCTGGGATGGGGTCTCCTTCTTGGAATCATTTTGGTCTCACCTTGGCAAGACTTTTCACTGAGAGTTTTCTCTGCATGAGTAAGATTTCCTAGCTTGCCATATGTGTGGGTCGTCAGGCTTCCCATGGATGAGAGCATACTGAAACATCCCCTTGGGGTCCTTAAAATTAAACAGGACAGTGGCTTATGCTGCAATAATGTAACCTCCTATTGTAGTACCATTTACACCTTGGTGCTAAAGGATATACCTGCAAGGGACCCATGCTTCTACTCCGTCTTAGTTCCTTGCAAAGGGCAAGAGCCTGAAAGATTCACATCCATGTAAAAGCAAAGTGGTCTGTTTATATACCGCCCCATAACACTTCAAGTAGTCTCTGGGTGATTTTACAGTTTTTAATTACAGTAATGCAGGCTACATATTGCCCCCACCCCACCCAGCAGGTTGGGTATTCATTTTACTGACCTTGGAAGGATGGAAGGCTGAGTCAACCATGAGCCGGGTACTAGGGATTGAACCCCAGGTCCTGAGCACAGTTTTACCTGCAGTACAGGCATTTAACGACTGGGTTGCTTCCCATATTCCTCTAAGAAAGCAGTCTTGCCTTTTCCTTAAAGAATTCTGCACAGATAAGGGAATATTCATCACTGCTCTGCACCTTCATCTAAAGTACTACTGATCAATCCGCCTGGAGAGGTAGGAACAGTCATCACCTGGCCCAAGTCTTATAGAAAGACAAGATACCCCAGAGCCAAAGCTGACATCCTTAACTGATTAGAGCATGTGATCTGTCTAACCTGGGGCACAGCACTTGGTTTCAGATGGATTCAGAAATTCTTACCACTAAAACTCCGCTGAACAAATGTTGCCTTTGGAAATTAGGCAAGCCTTTGTGATGTTCTCCTAAAATGTAAGTTGTAAAAATGCACACAAAGAAATGTAATTTCTTGCTATATGGGTCCCATCTGTTTCTTTACCCAGTATCTATTACATCAATTAATGTTCCGTTCTTAGGCCGATTCTGTAATGCCTTGGAAGCCAAGACTTATCCTTGAACCCCCCTCCACCTCCCCTTTGCGCAATTCTCCATCTGTTTCCCCAAAACATCAATAATGGCTGTGTTATTCTTCTTAAAAAACCTCAGAGTTTTCCTAAAAGAGATTCAATCTGCTACTTTGTTTCATGGACATAATTAATAATCACAATAATAGCTGCACTTTCACGGAGCTTCTCCATCTGTGAAGACTGTTAAGTGTTTTGTGGATATTTTCACATAGAAAAACCCTGGGCTAATTTGGGAGCAAATTGGGGTGAAAAAAGTAAGCGGTGGAGTGTGCTTCAAAAACACTGGAGTAGAAGCCATGAAATCCTTCCCAGTTGATTACATGGGCACCAGAACTAGCAGGTCCTGCCTCCCACCCACCCACCCCAAACAACTTAAGGTTAGAACCAGCATTACCAAACCTCTGTAATGTGAACAGCGTATTATTCATACAGACCACACATCCTCCATATAAACTGCATATATAAAAACAGGCCAGCCCAAGTTCTTTGCAAACATTTGGACTCCGAGAGTCGCAAGGCGAGACACTTCTGTATTTGTAATTGGCAGAGCAGTGCACTTTAGAGGAAAAGATTGTTTATTCTAACATAAGATTGCATCAATCGACATTCAGAAAATTAGTTTGAACACCTATTTTGCAAATTGGGTTAAAGAGAAAGGAAGCTGGAGAGGGATGGAGCTGTGCCCCACCCCCACCCCCTTGAGAGTAGAATTTAAGCTTCAGTGACCTTGATTTAGGGAATGGCTTTTTCAACTAGGTGTGAAGTGGGGGATGGGGAGGGTTCAAGTGGGCATTATGCATTATTTCTTAGTTTCATTCCAGGATGTTAAAGGTTTGCTTTGCTAGAAATACTGCATTTTATTATTTGGAAGAAGTAACAGAATCAAGATTGTTTCCATTACTTGGAAGAGATTGTGAGAGGTGAAGCAACCTAGGTATTACAGTCTCCCCCCCCCCCCTGAACTCAAGGTGCACTTGTCTCAGCATTGCATAGTTGGGGTACCTTTGCGTGGTTTATGTGCTCTTACCTTTTTTAAAAAAATCTCAGTTCACATCCTTGCAAAGTTAATTCTGTTTGCAATATTCATTTTAAAAGTTATTCCCACAAAACACTCTCTATCTTTATGGTCATCTTTATGGTCTCTGGGGAACAATACAGGACTCTCATGTTAATGCTACCATATGGTTACCTACTAGCAACTAAAAAGAAACCATATGTCAGGTCCAAATTTTATCCCAGTATTTTTTGTCCTGGAAGACAACAGCTCTCTGGAGTCTAAAACACTGGCCTTTCCATAGTACTTGCTCCAAGACCAGGAAAGCTACTTTTGTGGGGGACTACTGTTCCCAGGATTTCCAGCAAACATTTCACAGACTGAAATGCTAGCTTGGGAATTCTGGGAGCTGTAGGTTTTTTTTAAAGTACTGCATATAATCGAATATAAGCCTAGTTTTTCAGCCCTAATTTTGGGCTGAAAAAAAGGGGCCCTCGGCTTATATTTGGGTCAATACTTTTAGCCATTGAGGCAAGTCATCTGTGGCTAAAAGTCATTTTAAACATTGCATGCCACTCTGCATCACAGGGGAGCGGCACACAATGGTTAAAATGACTTTTAGCCACTGACCCAAGCACTTGCATCAGTGGTTAAAAGTTATTTTAAACATCATCACCACACCAGCTGACCCCAGCTCACCCTAGACTTAAAGAAGAGTTTTATATTAGAGAACTCGACTTATATACTCGAGTATATACGGTAACTTAGGGCCTTTTCACACGACCCCTAAGATCCGCTGGCCACTTAAATTCGGACCAGAGATCTTGGGGGTTTGTTGCTCTTCTTGCGTCCCCACCCCTCCGCACTTCCTTACTCCTGTCTGCGTGTGGGGAGGGAGAAAAAAAGGGACAAAAGAACGCAGGCTCACCTCCGTTTGCTGGTCCAAGC
Source organism: Phrynocephalus forsythii (assembly GCA_029282475.1). NCBI lineage: Eukaryota > Metazoa > Chordata > Lepidosauria > Squamata > Agamidae > Phrynocephalus > Phrynocephalus forsythii. The sequence continues at coordinate 12,337,842 of JAPFRF010000022.1, forward strand.
CGCCCCGAGCCGCATTCCTTCTCTTAAAGGGGCGGGAGACAAAAAACAACAACAAAGAAGTGAGGAGAGCCCGCACTCACCAGATTACATCCGGATTTGGTGATTTTCACCCTCCAAGAGCAGGTACATGAAAAGTGCGCTGGGATGCGCTTAGGTGGGTGTGGTCGCACTTAATTATCTGTAAACTCCGCAGCTGGTGGGGAAACAATTTTAAGCTCCGGAGCTGGGAGCCATTTGCGGCGGAGTTTAGGGGTCGTGTACAAAGGGCCTTACAGCAATTCTGTTCAAAATAAGTCTCACTTTTAATGCATTGCATGCATCTGGTCAATTTTCTACTAGGAGATGATGCACTGTGTATTTCTTTAAAAAAGCTATCCTGCTTCACTTTTATAGCAATGGTTTTAAGACAGAAGTTTTGCAGTGAATACAATGAGGTTTTATTTGTTGACTGAATTGTGCCCGTGGGAGTGTTGATTTTAGATTGTCTTAGTTGAGTAATGCATTTGATTATTTTATATTTCTTGAACATCTTTTGTGATGGCTACAGCTACAGAAATAAACTTCTCTGTCTGTCTGACTGCTAGTATGGCTGTGCAAATTCTACTTACTAGATTTTTCTCCTTTTCCTGCCAGGTGCCATGGATTAAAATGAGAACATTCCACATAGAAATATGTATTCTACTCTTGAGAGCTTCCCACTTCTTGAAGGATTCCAGCCCTACAATTTTGAAAATTACCAGCTGCAGAGACAGACCTACAGTTCCCTTCTAATTCTGCTCCATGTTACATGCTGGTGATGCAGGTATTACTCCCCTACTGACACAATCCTCTAACACAGTGGTTCCAAACCTCAAATAGCCCAGGTGCTCTTGAACTGTACCTTCCAGAAACCAAGGCAAGCACAGATGTTTGTGCAGGTTCCTGGGCACTGGGCTCCAAGAGCCACCTGGGTTAGTCATGGCTTGGAATCACTGCTCTACTATACTGTAAAACAAAATTTTGTTTCCTGAGAACACTGAGGATTTTCAGGGATTGATACTGTTGCCTTTTGATTTTCACTGCCTCTTTTCCCCTTCCTTCTGTATGTGACTTCTTCTACTTCTTCTCTGAAGCTTCCATTTTACTCATCTGAATGTTCCCTGCTTTTTGGCTGCTACAGCAGGGACCCCATATTTGCAGGGGGTCTCTTCTGGGCCAGTGGATAAGAGCAAATGCTCTTATCTGATGGTGATGGCAGCACAGTGGGGGTGGAGTGCCAAGGGCAAAAGTATTCACCCCTGACACCTCACATCCCCCACTGGGCAGCATGATGGGCCAAACCACACAGTGGTGCAGCAGCGCAGGAGACAGACTGGTGCAAAGTCAGTGTGCCAGGGGTAAAAGCAGTGGCACTGTTCCGCTCAATGTACCACCCGGACCATGCGAAGGGCCAGGCCATGCGGCATAGCTTACACCCCTGGCACCCCCCCACCACCACCCACAGCTTGCCAGCTGCAGATAACTGAATTTGTGGATGGCGAATCAGCGGATACGGGAGTGCTGCTGTATTTTACTTTTACTTCTTTCAGCTGCTCAGGCACAGATACATTTTTTAAAAATTGAATGGAAGTACTTCATTTATTTCCTAGCAACAAGACTGGCACTGAGGGAAAGACTGGCATAGATATTAAGTGTTTTCTTAAAGTTTTTTTTTAAAAGTACAGTGGTCCCCCGCCATTCGCGGTTCATATACTGCAGTCCCGGTATATTGCAGGACCACAGTATATAAAAGACAAGGCCCCCTGGGGTGAGCTGCTTGGGCCTATTTGAGGCTTACTGCACTTAACCCAAGCCTGACACGTTGCCCCAAATGGGTCTCTGATGGGCTTCCTGGGCCTGTCAAAGACCCCAGAAGTGGTTTCCAACAAACCACAAGTGACTTCCAAAAAAAAACAGTGACTTCTGGATCGCCAGAAACCACTTCTGGGGACTCTGACAGGCCCAGGAAGCCCGGTGGAGGCCTGTTAGTGCCAAGCCTCAGGTAAGTGTAGGAGGCCCCAGAGAGCCCCCCCCCAGTCCTAGCCTGACTAAGCATCCCCATATCACGGATTTTCAGTTATTGCGGGTCAGGTCAGGTCCCTAACCCCCGCGATAGGTGGGGGATTACTGTATTGTATTTTAACCTAGAATGTAAAACTATAAAATGTCCCATTACATTCTGACTGGTTTAGATTATTGTATCTCCTTTTTCTCATGTCCAAGTAAGCAGTAGATAGAGTCAGGATGCCTCATGACTTTGAAAGGAATCCTGCTAGCAGGATGTGGGCAATACACATCCTAAAGAAGTAAGTCCTTATTGGTGGTGGTTCATACTATCTCAAGGAACTGGTTTCTGCCAGTTGCCCATGCTCTGCTGGACCCTACCAAGATGCCACTCCTGATTGAGTTATGCTAATGAACTGATAAGCTAAGGTATAAAGGTCTGTCCTGTCTTTTATTGAGAGTCTTCACTCTTCCTTAGAGCAAGACTCTAGTGTGTGTTGGTGTTGCACCATGCGAGTCCCCTTCTTGGTCTTCCGCCAGGGATCAAACCCCTGTTGCACCCTGAGAATTGGTTAAGAGTAACATTCAATCTTTGTGATCTATTTTACTCCATCATTTCAAATTGAGGATTGTAGGCACATTAGGTATAACTGGTTTGGCCAAAGTAAGGGTTAATTGAAAGTAAAAGCAGAAATGACTGGTCATGTATGTGATGGAAGATGTCAATATAGGAAGAATCAAAAACCAAAACAAAACAAAATCCAGAAGGGCAACTAATATTAATCACCCAGTAACATATCATATCTTTAAAAGTATCTTGTTAGTCACTCTAATCTTAGTCATACTAATTATCATTTCAATCCATTTCATACAAAGATTCCATTAGCCCCAAATTACACAAATTTAAATCACAATGTGTGACAATATATACACTTTGGTTCTGTTAGCAAAAACTAGATATTGTGGGGCCAAAACAGCAGGATTCATTAATGAGTATTCTGCTTCATAATTACACTATTGAATGGTATGACTGCATTGGTAAAATATGTACAAATTTGTTTCTTTACTGTACTGTGTACCCTGAGAATTTTTAGCGAGCGAATGTGGGAAGAATTTCATCAGGCTTTAATCAGTAAAAAACAAGGGATAGTTCCAGTAATATACTTCTAGAGCAAGCACACTCCACCAGCACTACTGGCATAACCACATGTATATATTAAAAACAAAAACAAGCAAGTTTTTATAGTTGCTATGTATTTTTTATTCCTTTAATTTAATTTTATACCTAACAGTAACTCTCTAGGGCTAGTCCAGGGATTTCAAATGAAAATCATGAACTATTTATTCTTCTGGCATAGTCTGGGAGCACATTATTGCCTATAAATGGCAACATTTTACAATTGTTCATAATTTAATATTGTTGTTTTATAGCCATACATTTATTTGCTTTGAATTAGCATTTCGTTTTTGTTCATGGTATAATTCTTAACAATCCATGCTTAAAATACCCAGCCATTACCTGATAACCTTTTGTCCATTTTTGAAACTCATCAGCCTTATAATAAAACTCGCCACCTTTAAAAAGGACAGTATTTCATCCTAAAGAGTATGTCAATCGAAAGACGAACCAACGTTGCAACTTAAAATGTCACTTGTAAAGACAGGGAAATACAATGCGACAGTGATGCACAGCCACCAGCAAAGGTATCACCTCTCAAGATATGAGAGGAGAAGGAAGGAAGAGGAGTGTGTGGGCTCATTCTCCATCTAAGTCAATGGGAGCCTCATCCACCATCCCTAGATCCACAGCCATGACCACAGGTAATGCTGTACAAACCACAGGTGATGGTGTATTGGGAAAGGGATCACAAACAAATGCTTGATTGGCTCTTTTAGGTTAGCATTCTTCACTTCCCCCAATTCAAGGTCCAAGTCCTGAAACCCACTAAGTTAACATCATTGCGACATGGGCTGCTAGTTCCTTCTTTTGAACTGCAGAACCACACACTGGCCCAAATCACGAGAGCAACAGTAAGGACAGCCAATGGTAGTCCCTTCCCTTCTGCCTGTTTGAGGACTGGCACTGGTGCTCATTCAAGCATTGTGTTCCCTAGCAAAGCTCGGTCACAGTCAGCTTCCCAAGTCCAGGATCAGTGAGATGATATCTCTTTCCCCAAGATTTGTGTCTTCCTCAGCTATGGGGACGAGGATGGACATCCTTCTCTCCCTTTCTTTTTGGTCACTCACATCTGCACAATCCAAGTCCAAGGTTCCTGGGGGACTCAAGTTCATCAAGGTGGTCTTCATCAACTTGGATGTCCTTGTTCAGTTCATCCAAGGTTCTCTACAGGTACCTTCTGCTTTGACCACTTATACCAGGATATCAGATTTCAAGTCCGAAAGATGGACCTCATGATCCACCTTCTCTTTCTACGCTCCTGAGGGGATCTGCTTCTCAGCATTCCTTACACGCCCCAACTTTGAGGGGCCCTCCTTCTGCTTTTTCACACATCTTCTCCCAGGCTTTCTACCTGTGTCTCCCCTTCTAGGTTCTCTGTATTGGTTCCCTGCTCCTGTTCCCTAAGTCCCTTTTTTCCAGTTTCCTCTGGGGATAATTCTATTAAGTGGGTATACCCCTGGTCTATTGGGGAACTTATAGTGTGGAATTCCTTTGGTCCTGAGTGGGTCCTTGGGTCCTTGCCAAGATGGTTGCCTGTGCCCTTGCCATCTTTGCAGGGTATTTTTATATATTTTCATGGTAAATGATTACAACATTGAAATGCAGAATTAAATGGGGTCCCAATATGGACCATTATGCTTCTAGTAAAGCAAGGTCTCAGTGGTGGATTACACTTTGCAAGGGTGCTGGAAGAATACAAAGAAACTTTCATTTTGCACCACAAGTTCCAAAATAGGGTTAACAGGTTTAAAGTCTTAAGGAATTGCTTTTGTCCTCCAGATTCTGAGATGAGGAAACAAATCTAAAAACAAACAATGCTGGAGGAGGGAAAAACAGTTTGTATTTGAGGGGCACTTTAAATTCTCTGGCTGTCACCAGCCATTCATAGCTGTCACCATAGTTCACCAGTTCATTGCAAAGATATCAACTGTATGCAGCATTTGCATGAGATCAACATATTAAACAACATGGAATGAGAGGCCATGGACTGGCTTATTATATTTGTAGCAAGACAAGGAGCGGAGTACCAGCATCATGCCTCATGAGCTTTATTTACTTGGATCTCTTTCCCCTCATAATCAATTGGCTGAAGAACACAAGTAGTTTAACCTAAAGTCCCTTCCCTTCAAATGACATGGAACATGGTGCTCTCAGTCAGATAACCCAACCACAGAAAAACCATACCTCGTAGAACACCAAAGTGAGACAATTCCCCCCCTGGCCCTTCTGGCAATTTTCATAATAAAACAATTCCTCTATCTTCATTTCTGAATGTACTGTTGTTTGTTTGTTGTTTAACACATTTGTAAACCACCCAGAGTGGCCTTAGTGACAGAGTAAAAAGTAAGTAAGTAAGTAAGTAAGTAAGTAAGCAATCAAGCAATCAAGCAAGTAACTACCAGGTTTTTTAAGGTTACCAGAAGTGGTGATGTAACTGTTGCTGCCATTTTGCATGAAAGTAAACATACACATACATGTCTCTTACATTGAAATGGTGTGCTTCCAAATGAAAAGGCTGAAAGGAAAACATTTAGTGTCAGCATTTCCTTGTAAGTCCCATCCTTTGATACTTGAATGACTTCTAATCTAGGACAGAAACAGGGAAAAATACTCTCCTCTCCAAGAACTCCCCCTCTGAATGAGACAGCAAATGCCATGGTACACTGCACTTCTCCTCTAAACTGAAATTGTCCCTATTGGGGGGGGGGATGTTTAAGGTAAAAGTACAAAGGAAGTTTTTAGCAAGGTGAGTAGTGGTCTATCTAGCCCAATATTGCCAACTCTGACAGGTAGCTGATGCCTGTGCTTTCTGGACTGCTGCTTTCCTTGCCTGCCTGGAGATCCCTGGCATTTACTTCGATGCCAATCCTCATCAGGCTTGACCCTGCCTACTGTCTGAAATCTGACAAAACTGGGTTGTTGTTTTTTTAGTATGGTATGACAGTAGCTCCTTCCTTCCTTCCTTCCTTCCTTCCTTCCTTCCTTCCTTCCTTCCTTCCTTCCTTCCTTCCTTCCTTCCTTCGGCGGCAGGCAGGCAGGCAGGCAGGCAGGCAGGCAGGCAGGCAGGCAGGCAGGCAAACAGAATTGGCAGAAGTGAGAGATGTACATAGTAAAGTGTTTCAGAGGTAAAACGAGGTGAAATTCATATAGATATCCGAAATAGCCTCCAAGACCTGTCTTGTCATTACTTAAAATGCCACAAAAAGCATCTCTCACTGTGCTCTAAACCCAACACAGATTTAGCACTAATGACACTGGAGGTAAGCTTGTATCTCTCCTAGCAAAGCACGTGGCATTAGAATAATGTGGCTCCCCATCAAAAGAGCCCTTGTATCTCAGAAGAGGCAAGGAAGGGAATTTTGGGGAAGATTTATAGCCTGACATATCCTGATGACTGTCTGCAGTATTACAATCTATTGTACAATATTAACACTTTCCATTTTCACCCAAGCATGTTCTGCAGTTATGAAGTTGTCCACATTCTCATCTCTGCACCCTCCCACCCAACTATAATATTTAGTCTACAGCTCTGCTTATTTACATAGTTAATTTTGGTTCTGTTTGCAAACACAAATTAGTTTTGTGCAGTTATTTTCTGCATGGACAGGGGTTTATCCGCTTCGGTGGTTTTATCGGCATTGAAAGTGATTGCTGACGACCGTATGGCTCTCTTCATATAATCACAATATTACCTGTGCATATTAGTTGCATAAAAGCTACCTTATAATTAGAGTGGTTTGTGGTAGGGTGGGGTGGGTGTTTAAAAACAGAAACAAAGGAAGAAAAAAAAAACAGCAACAATAGCAACAGGTTGATTTCCCACTGCAGAGCCTCAAGGGGTTTGTGATGTCCAGGCATTGTGGCATCAAACTGGGAGGGGAGAAAACCCCCTGTAAAAACCACCTCCCCCAGTACTAGCAAGATAGGTTGTTATAATATTATTTTTATCTCATATTTTCACATGTAAGACTTTTCCCCCAGAACCTCATGCAAATATTAATTACAAAGCTCTGGGTGGTAAATTATAAATACCAGTTTTTGCAGATTTAAAAGAGAGCATGACAAGTAATAGCAAGAGTGTTACCGTGGCACACAAAGGGCTGATGAAAGAACAGTTCATAAGCAAGTAGGATACATATTTCACTGTGCAAAACATTTAAGCGAAAGGGACGCTAAGACCTGAGTGCAAGGAGGAGATAACTGGCGTTGATTAATAATTTATGTTGCTCTTTAAGCACGCATCTCGCTGCATAATCTTACTATCATCATCATGGCCGCAGCAAGAGTTGTTTTATGACTGAGTACATTTTATAGACAGGGAAACTGAGAGGCCGTGGCGAGTGCAACTAAAGTATCCAAAACAAGGGAGAGCTCTGAACAAAGATTTCTTACGCCTGATTGAAACATAGGCCAGAAACAATGTGTTTGAATAACATACACCACAGTTATGGCCTGTGCAAATTAGCCCATCATAATTCACACAATCTGGACTGAGCAATTAGATTATGTCCCTCAAACCTGATTCTTGGTTTATTTGGTAGCTGAGCCAAGAAGAAACTGTAAGGGAAGAGAGTGTTGTTGAGTGTTTTATGTGTTCTGAGTGCACGGCTACCTAGCTGTTCATCTTGCCATTGTTTTCTTTTCTGCTCACCTGGCTCAGCAGATGCTTTGGCTCCATCTTGTCTATCAGTCCACTTCTGGACCTTGTGGAAGGATCTCTCTTTCACACCAGCAGACAGAAATGCCAGTGGCCAGCATTACCAAAATATATCCTCCAAATCAATTGCCTTCTTCTTTTTTCTTTCTTTGAAGGTAAAACAATGTTAAGGAAAGATTTTACAAGCAACTATGAGACGAGCAATATTTTCCAATACATATTTAAGAGGCTATTTTAAGAAGCTCATCTGCCATAAAACAGATGGAAAGAAAGTATGGACTCTCATTCCTGGATGAAGAAGAAAATGCAGTGTGTGCTCTTGATTGCCTCCCACAGAAAATTAAAAATGTACCTCAAAATTGCCAAATTCCTTTCTTTTAGACTTGGAGGAGGGGTTTGTTTATTGCTTTTCCATGTTGTGGACTCTTTGAGGCAGCCACTGTTGTATGGATTCCAAACGATATTCTTATTTGAACGTTTTAATCTGTGCTGTCTTGGCAGAAGGCTTTGCATGCAAAAAATCATGCAGGGCGAAGGTATGCAATGGATGCTCCTCCTTTTCTTCTGTCTTTTCCTCCTTTAATGCAAGTTCGGTACTAGAACCAGCTGTGCCATTACCCCCAGTGAGAGAACTGCTTCAGAATGCAGATGTCAAAGAAGGCCGGCCATCTCTCAGGTATTCCACCTAAGAAAGCCATCCCTCTAACCATGGGCATAGCCATGGGTACACATTGCTTCCCTTTTCCCTCAGTTCCGAAAGAAGCCTGGCTCTCTCAGGTGTGGCACAGAAGGGTCTCCTAATGTCAGTGTTCAGATATATGAAAAGGAATAGAGACATTCCGAAGTCTAAGAAGCCATTTGAAGCTTGGTAAAGCACAGTGTTAAACTCAATGCAGTGCGTAACTATAAGCCGCTGGAAGTAATGACTTAAGTACCACCATGGTGGTATGAGAAAGGCGTCTGTTCAAAACCTTTATGAATGTTCTGAAAGCCACAGAGGAGCCACGCATCAAGGCCAGAAGACAGGTGAATTGCAGCAATCAAGAAGCCGGCACTACAAAAGCCTGGATCGAAGTCTCCATGTGTGCAGTGGCAGAAAAGCAGAGGCAATTCCAAGCAATGTTCTTTAGGTGATAAAAGGGGGCATTTTACAATGTATCTCCCTAGTTTCTACTAAAGCACAAAACTCAAGGATGGGAGGGAAAGAAAGAAAGAAAGACAGACAAGGCAAGGCAAAAGTTTTTCCTGCTTTGATGGTAGAAGTTCTTGATGTTCCTTCTCTGAAGGCACAGAAGTATATGGGATGTTTCCCCCACTTTTTAAAAAAGGCAGCTCCAGAATAAGAGGGGGAAAGGGGTGTCCTCCCTCAGATAGGTCACTCATACTAACCTTTTGGGGGTTTATGAACATTTAACGGAAGGGATTCAGCCAGTGGGAATTTGCATGGAAATGCTTGATTACAGGTCGGGCAGCAGTCTACAGGCATGCTAATTCTTTGTGATTCACTCTGTAGTTATGCAACAATTACATGTTGTTATATGTTCATCCAGTAAACCAGGATATTCTCACAGTGTGGTTGCTTCAAAACAGATGGGGAGTGCAATAGTTAGCTCATGGAAAGTCAGTTCAAAAGAAAACAGATGGACATCTCCTTCAGTCCAGGGCACCAAGCCAGAGACACCTTTGACTGTTTCTTTTGGGGTGGGTATGGGGACTCAGTATCTTTCTCTCATTTGGGAGGGATTACAAATGTTTTTTTTTTTTTTGCACATACATTTTAGGATTTTTTTAAAAGATGTGATATATGCACAGAAATATTTATTTTTTTCAATGAAATGTATTGTACTTTGTGCACAAGCAAGCATGTAGCTTCTACAAAAAATAAATTTAATACATAGGTGTTTTAGCCCATTTTTGTACAATCTGCAAGAAATATAATTCGTCATCAAGTCAATTCTGCTATAGGTAGCAGTTAGTGCTGCTTGGGTTTTCTAGATATAAAGTACTCAGTGGTTTCTTAGTCCATTCTTCTGGTGGCACACCTGGGCTAAAAAGGTTTCTTAAGCTACTCAGGCTAGTTCAGTGTTGGCAAACCTATGACACAGATGCCAAAGGTGGCACTCGGAGCCCTTTCTGTGGGCACCCAACATCTCCCCCTTCACATCCACCTACATTCAGGTTAAATTGCCATATTGACACTTTGTGAAAAATCAGTGGGTTTGGAATTGCAGTTTGGGCACTCAGTCTCTGAAAGGTTCGCCATCACTGAGCTAGTTCCTCTCACAGAAGGCACAGTGGAGGAAAAAATGTGTGCTGGGGGGCAGGGGGGTGGACTGACAGCTCACTTAGATTTGTTTGGATATCTACTTTGACCATGATGTGTAAAATTCAACCGGTTCCTGCCGGAAGTAATGTGTTCAGTAGCATTCTGTTTTATGTTCCCACTGTGGTGCATATTGATGCACTAGCCTTAGGGAACAATAATCTCCTAGTCCCCAAGACAGCTGGGGTTTTTGCCAATAACTACACCTTTCAGCTTCTTTTGCATGATGAGTTCATGCACATAAATATTATTAATGTAGGATAAGAAAGGGAGCACAGAGGGTTTAAACATTTGCAACTGAATCTACTATTTAATTCCAAAGAAGTCATGAACTTGGATAACAAAGTTAAGGAATGTGAACATAAAAATAAATTGAACACCACTTATAGAAACAGCCTTATTGTTGAGGACAAGTATCACAACAGTTAGGGACATTACCAAACTGAACTATCTTAATTGCCAGTAGTCTTCCCCCAACCCCCAACCTAGATGACTGGACTTCGGAGCTGAACCCTATGTTTTTACCATCAATTGATCACCCACAAAACCAAGTCCACTGTTATGGAAGGTACAGTGCTGAGTAAAAGCATATGCTGTGGCAAACAAAAGTTTTCTGAGGGCCTTTTCACACGACCCCTAAACTCCGCGGCAAACGGCTCCCAGTTCCGGAGCTTAAAATTGTTTCCCCACAGCTCCGGAGTTTACAGAAAACTGAGTGCGACCACGCCCACCTAAGCGCGTCCCAGTGCACTTTTAGGTACCTGCTCTCTGGGGGTGAAAATCCCTGATGTGGATGTAAAGGAGTGAGTGTCGGGCTTTTCTCGCTGAACAATGACATACAGTACTGTAATTTGTTGGTCTTCAGATCTGTAGAAAGTCAGCCCAGAATGACATGTGCACGGATGGGGAGAACTTGCCTCAGGTCGGAGCTTTTCCTGTATGTGCTTGGAAATGACAGCACGTGAACCCTGTGACTTTCTGCATACAAGATTTTCTGCTTGCTTACCCATCAACTTACAACCATTTCCCATTTTATTGCTTTTTGTTTTGTATTACCACTGCTGCTGCAGGGTGCCTTGCAGACATTCACAGACAAGGTAAAATATAAATTTCACGAACACATCCAACATATAGCATGTAGTATATGAGATATTAATAAAACAAGCACTTGAGGAAACAAGCAAAAACCAAAATATATAAACTCTCAAAACTTGCAAGACTGGCTAAATAGCTCAGTGAATTACATTTCTGGCTGTGGAGTGAGAGGTTGTGAGTTTGATTCCTCACTGTGCCTCTAGGGCAGGCATGTCCAAAATTCGGCCCTCCAGATGTTTTAGACTGCAACTTCCACAGTCCTTTGCCATTGGAAATACAGGCTTGAAATTCTGGGAGTTGTGGTCCAAAACATCAGGAGGGCTGAAGTTTGGACATGCCTGCTCTAGGGAGATGAGTGAGCCCATGAAGCCTTGGACAAGCTGCGTGGCTTATGGCCACCTTGAAACTGACTTAATGATACATGATTGATGATGATGATGATGATGATGATGATGATGATGATGATGATGATGATGATGATGAAGAAGAAGAAGAAGAAGAAGAAGAAGAAGAAGAAGAAGAAGAAGAAAAGAAGAAGAAGAAGAAGAAGAATCCGCAAAAATGTTTTCCAGATGAATCTTTTATTTTAGCATCATATTAGAGTCAGAAGTGTTGACCAATGTTGGACTTCTCTTCACTAGAGATGGGCACGACTTGAAAAAAATTTTTTCGAGTTGTCGTTAGTCGGGCCGGTTCTGTTTCGGGTCGTCTCAGTTTTTCGCGAAAATTCGCAAAAATTAGTCAGTTCGTTTTTTCCGTTTTCGTTAGTACTGTTTTTCTTGGGGGGGGTAGCGGGCTCCTGGAGGCACCTCTGTGGGGAGGGTGCCTCCTCTGGTCCGCTATAAAGGGAAAGCGGGCTCCTGGAGGCACCCGTGGGTGCCTCCTATCCTCACCCACTAGGAAGGGGAAGCAGGCTCCAAGAGACCCCTCAACATGGGGGTCTCCCCTCCTCACCTGCTGCTGCAAAATGGCATGCAATAGCCATATGGATATGGATACCAGTTGCAGACAGTGAGACCAGTGAACCCGCCAGAGGCATAGGGTGATGCCTAAGGCTCTCGTACCACCATGTCTCACAAAGAAGGGAATCGTACTTGCGTGTAGTGCAATGCAAGTAGATTTGGCTTAGGGTTAAGGTTGGTTAGTGCAAGGGCTAGGGTTAGGCTAGTGACAGGTAAGGTTACGGTGGGCTAGTGGGTTGCACCTCTGGGTGCCTCTCTGACCCACTAAGAAGACAGTCTGTGACGTATGGGTAAGGAGTCAAGGATTAGGGTTAGGGTTAGGGGGCTAGGGCAGGTTTTAGGGGCTTTTGGCACATCCCAGAAGTCTCCATGGCCAAGTGGCCATGCGATTGGTGGGATGGCTCCAAAAATTTGCATGGTCGTCCACTCCCACATGGCTGGCCACTCGGCCAGCCCATCATTACGCAGGTGTAAAAAAATTAAAATAAAATAAAATCAATGGAGGACAGAGGAGGAGAGGAGAGACATTTTGTTGCAAGAAAAAACCCACTGCTACTGTGAAAAATCTGGCAGTTTATAAATTTTTGCGTGTTTCTGTTGTGCTTGTGTGTTTTTGGACCACGATTTCAAAAACAATATTGCGTTCGCCGCCCCATTTTGGATCCCCCGCCCGCACCGCATGGCATGGCGAGTCCGGCTGCCCAGGACGGGGGGGAGGCGGGATCCCCCCTCCAGAAACCACCCCTCCGGTAGGTGCCCTGCGCCCTTAGTCAAGCAGGCATTTTTCCGCCTGCTTTTTTGGACCGGGAATGGGTGGGGGGAAAGTTTAAAAGTTTTTTCCTGTGCCGTCCGTGCCGCTTGTTTGCGCTTTAATTGCGGCGGCCGGTGGCGAGACTGGGCTTTTGCTGGCTGCGAAAGAGTCCCACCAGAGCAGCCCAGGACGGGGATGGGGGAGGCCGGGGACCTCCAGAAACAACACCTCTGGTAGGTGCCCTGAGGCATGGCAGGCATTTTTCCGCCTGCTTTTTGGCTGGGAACCGGGTTTTTTAACTTTTAAAAACTTTTTTCTGTGCCGCGTGGCAATGATGCAAGGAACGAGCACGACAAATCAGACCAAAATTGTTCGTTCATCGGTTCGAGCTCAAAGTCTGGCAGAGTAATTCCCGTTACCGTTTCTGTAGATTAACGGAACCGAGTAACGGAAACGGAAACGGGAATACCGCTAAGTCGTGCCCAGCTCTACTCTTCACCTATATTCAACATCTGGCAAAACAAGGTGCTGTTTGTGGAAGTGGCATCTATATTTTAGGTACAATGGCCAAAATCCTGCTGGTTGTTTACACTGGTGTAAGTGCAATGGCATAAATCACAGCAGCAAATTGCCACTACTTAATTAGTCACCACTCCCATTTCTCATAACAGACCAAGTCTCACAACTGGTGTGCGACAAGGACTATATGTAGGGACTTACTAATTTTGCTTCTGTGATTTTTACACCCTTGCATGCATGCCAGTATGAATAACCAGAATAATTCCAGCGATTATGCTTCAGTGCATGGCACAGATATTATTACTTTTAAAATCCATTTTTATAGCTGACAAGTTGTAATTTATTATCTACTTTATATATTCAGATTACATACGCAAACACTGTATAATTTTTAGAGCACTGTGTTGTTGATATCAGCAGGAAAAAAGTAGGGAAATGTTATCTCACTCTGTCTAATAATTATTTCTGAAACTGCATACAGAAGTACAAAGACTAATCAAAACAGTGCTTCAGTTGCCACTTAAGATTGATAACAGAATGACATAAAACTTGACACTACTATCAAAATTCCTTTTAAATGCCTTCAATTTCCTTTAAAATTAACTTTGGAAAGCATCCAGAAAACATTTTGAAATACAGCTTATTTGTAACCATGTAATCCCCTCAGAAGTAACTAGCTACAGATACAGGTAGTTTTGCTATTTGCTTTTATAAAAGCTTTTCGTAAGCTTTTATTTCGCTGTGAATTTGCCAGTTTTAAGGAACTGAAGATCTCTTCTGTTGTTAAACTATTGCAATATTTTAAAGATTTAACTCAAGCACATTTCAGAACCAGCTTTGTTCGTGAGTTCTTATATGTTGGCTGGTGACCAACAAATCAGGAATGAGCAGCATATAAATCATCATCATCAGGTATCCACCATGATTTACAAAGATAAACACAAGATAAACAAGAATTTATTATAAATCACACTACATGCTGACATTTTTTTTTGGGGGGGGGAGGAACAGCAGAGCTCTGCAGGTTTTTTGCTGGGTAAAAACTGAACATCAACAAATCTTCAGAGAAAAGACAGAAGTCTCATTGTGTCCAAGATCTAAGTGTAATTACCTGCCCCCTCATAAAAAACAAAGAAAAATGAGCAAGCATTCATTGTGGCAACATCACAATAATTGTCACTGCCACTTTACACCCAACATTGCCTTGCATTTATTGACTAGCATCATTCAAGACTGAGAGTGTTAGGCTTGTAAATGACGAAGTGTTCTGTACGGCCAGTGTCTCCAGGTTTCTGTTTTACAATAAGTATTTCTACAAAGCTGAGTACTTGCCAAGCAACTGGAAATAGTTATCCTCTAATTTCCTACTTGCTAGGAAAATGTTATCTCTTGGATAACTTCCACTGAAACAACATTTAATTGTCCTAGTTCTGCTGTGCTTCACATCCCCCTGCCTTGGACTACATGCCCTCAATAATGTGTTGTGGAACAATATCATCATGTTGTTAAACCATGGGAAGTTTTAGAGCAGTGTTGGTGAACCGTTTAGAGACTGAGTGCCCAAACTCTGATTCAAAACACATCAATTTTTTGCAAAGTGCCAATACAGCAATTTAACCTGAATACAGGCAGCTGTGAAGGGGTGATATTGGGTGTCCACAGAAAGGGCTCTGAGTGCCCCCGCATACTTCAGTGGAGGAAATGAGCATGGGCATTTCCTAGGTTTAGGTACTGATTGAAAACACAGGGGCCAAACTCCTATTGTGAGATACTACACCAGTAAGGGCAAACACACATAGGGTTTTCATAATTTTTGGCAACCTATTTCCACACTCAAGTATGAGACTGAATGCTCATCCAAATGCACCCCCTCCCAGGTGTCTGAATATGTGGTAGAGAGCTGTAATACACATCACTTATGCAACATCTAGTTCACACTAATAGGGAATTTCTATGCTTCCCTGGATCTGCAGGTAAGGAAAAATCATTTGGGGGGTAAGCTGTGCTGGAGAAAGAAAGAAAAAGCTCAGTGTTATTGTCCCTGGAGGCTTCATTACCCAGGTGCCCTTCGTCCTTCCTCTTCTCAACTCCCTCTAGGCTGGGGCTCACTGGCTCAATACATCGAGGCTTGTATGTGTTGCACAGATAAGTGTAGAATTCTCTCTGTGCCCCCTTCCCTCTTTTTTTTCTGTTTCTCTCACATATTTCTCTGAAATTTCCAAGGCATCCAAGCTGCTAACCGGGAAACAACATAATAATTCCAGGAAGTTTTCCGTTGTGTCTATTTTACTTTATTTTATGATAAGCCTTGGGTCCTGCACTGGGAGAAAGGCGGAATATAACTGAAATAAAATACTCCTGCCAGAAGCCAGATATTTGTTCTGACAGCTCATCTTGTCTAATGGAATTAACAATTTTCTTCAGAATTCACAGAGATGTCAATGAACTAGGTGTATAATTATGTTGACAAGAACAATATTGTTGAGGATGCTCAATGGCTTGAAGTTACTCCACTAGTCAAATCTGAACAAAAATGGCTCAGTCTCCATAGTAAAATTATATGAGACACAGTCATGTTCAATGTGTTTAAAAGTGTTGTTGTTGTTGTTGTTGTTGTTGTTGTTGTTGTTGTCTCATGGTACAGTGGCTAAATGCCTGTACTGCAGGTAAAACTGTGCTCGCGACCTGGAGTTCAATACCAGGTAGTCGGCTCATGGTTGACTCAGCCTTCCATCCTTCTGAGGTCGGTAAAATGAGTACTCAGCTTGCTGGGAGGGGGGCAATGTGTAGCCTGCATAATTAAACTCTAAACCACCCAGAGACTACTTGAAGTGGTATGAGGCTGTATATAGGCAGAACACTTTGCTTTTTGCTTTGGATATCTGCATAGGAACTGCCAAACCACTCCAATATTCCTGCCAAGAAAACCCAATGGACATGGGGGTCATGAAGAGTCAGTCACAACTGTAACAATACAACACAACACAACACAACACAACGCAACACAACACACACACACACACAGAGAGAGCTACAGGGTGTCTACTTCCAACATAAAGCCTTGTCTCTGAGTCCCACCAACAATGCCCATAGCTTTCTCATACATCTGATGTTATCCATGTTTGTTCTGAGAAGAAAGCACCGCCAGATTTCTCCCACATGCAAAACTTTGCAGTCTTAAGTTTGGACGGGGGTTGGGGGTTCCCTCTATATGACTGTCAGCAACATGAAGGCTACCAATCAGTTGCAATGTACCATGGCTTATTCCGCATCACCACAATCACACTGTGGTCATGATACAAATATTTACATGAAACAAACTTTCTCTGGTGCCTTGTTCTGCTAATTGGGAAGCTACAGTTCTTTTGAACTCATCAAATTAATACATGGTTTCAGATGGGCTAAGCTTCCTGTTTTATTTCACCCCTTTCTCCTCCTCTTCCCTCCGCCTCTTTCACAAGGATGTAAGTAACAGCTACTAACAAATTTAGCTCCCTTGGGCACTTTGGGCTCTGTTTAAGCCCTGGAGAGTTCAAGTTCATGTTCCAGGCCATGGCTGGCGAGAACCTGTGGGTCTTTTATTACTATTATTACTCTCTTGGCTGCTGCTGGCAGGGTTCCCCCTTTTGTGTAGATCAAAGCAATCAGAGAAGAGCACAAAACCCTGACTTCCCAAAATGAAATAGGCAGGCAATCAAAGCTATTGGAAAGGACGCACCAGGAAGTCAATGAAGAATAGAAATAACATTTACAAAACTGGGTTTCAGCATGACAGGGGTGCTTTGGCTGCCGTCCCTAGCAGCGGGTGCCATTCTATTCTTGAAAGAACTTCCTTACAGCAAAGTAAACAGCTGGCCTGTAACGGAGGGGGTCTAATGATAATAATGACAATGACAATGATGGGGATAATAACAATAACCATCTCACACATTTTATATAGTGCCTCCCATTCAGAAGGCTTCCTAGACACTCAGCCCCACCACCCAACTTTGTTAAACTGTTACTTGGGAAGTGGTTTTGCCTGTCTCCAAGACCAGAACAACACATATATATGTAGTGCTTTTATTTCTACCTAACTGCCCTGTCTTTCCGCATCTACTTGGGTGTTATAAAGAAAGGGGATTGAGGAGTCTCTGATGATGTCTGATGTTATTAGACCTCAAGAAATATAAATCTTCACAGATTTATGCAGGTGCAGATGAAAGAAAAAATTCAAATGTTTCTTCCTACTAGGTGAGCATAATAAGACTCTTCTTGTGAGTATTTCCACATTGTTCAACCTTTCTGCAAAAAAAAATCATGTGTGTGTGTGTGTGTGTGTGTGTGTGTGTGTGTGTGTGTGTGTGTGTGTGTGTGTGTGTGTGTGTGTTGGGGTGCAGGCAACAAAACTGATATTTTGTGCAAAAAGTTTTCTTTGTATACAAGTGCCATGTTTTTGCAAAACCTTTACCATTATTATGGTTATTCTACTCCTGGAAAAAAGTGGTGCTCTTTTCCTCTTCTGGAGGACCAAAACAGAACCAAACTGAAATATTATCAGCATTTTTTCAACAGAGTCTTACAAGGTGTGAAGCTATTGTTTTCCCTGGAGGACAAACATTTTAAGACCTTGTTACATCCCTTACTGTGGGCGTTTATACACGACCCCTAAGCTCCGCTGCAAATGGCTCCCAGCTCCGGAGCTTAAAAATGTTTCCCCACCAGCTCCAGAGCTAACAGAAAATTAAGTGCGACCCCGCCCACCTAAGCGTGACCCAGCGCACCTTTCAAGTACCTGCTCTGGGAGAGTGAAAAATTTTGATGCGGAGAGTGCCGGGCTCTCCTCGCTTCTTCTTCTTCTTTTTGCCTCCCGCCCCTTTAAGAGGAACCAGGAAGTGACGGGGGGGTCGGAGCAACTTCCACCGGCGCTCCGGAGGTAAGAGTGCATTCTTTTCTACCTTTTTTTCTCCCTCCCCTCACGCAGACAGAACAAGGAAGTGCGGAGGGGGTGGGAACGCAGGGAGAGTGACAAACCCTCAAGATCTCTGGTCCGAATTTAAGGGACCAGCGGATCTTAGGGGTCATGTAAAAAGGCCCTAAGTTCTCTCCAATCAGAATTAATCTTTAAGGTTCTCCAAAAGCAGAAGAATTACTACTAACTACAGGCGGACCAAAAGGATGAAAAGTAGAAATACATGTTTCTTTACTCTTTTAAGACTTTATTTCTTTAGAATTTTTTTTTTACAAACTTTATTTATTTATTAAAATACCAGTTATGGCAACATAGTAGATTTTAGCAGGTGTTTCCTGAAGGTATGATGCAAGAGTTATTATTGAACAGTGGTTCCCATCCTTGGGTCCCCAGATGTTCTTGGACTACAACTCGCAGAAATCCTGGCCAACTCAACTACTGATGAAGGCTTCATTGAGTTTTAGTCCAAATACCTCTAGGGGTTCAAGACTGGGAACCAATGCTCTAAAGCAGACCTGTCCAACAGGTAGACCAGGGGCTACCAGTGGCCCGTGAAGGGTTCAAAAGTAGCCTGCCAGCCATCAATAAAAATGTGAGGGGATAAGTTCCCCACCTCTACTTCTCCCAACCCAAGGACCACCACTGTCCCAACAAAGCTCTGGGTCTGCCCGCCCACTGTCTCAGCCGAGCAGGACAGTTCAGGGGCCATGGCACAGTCCCCTTCTCTCCCTACCGGCCAGATGATGCACGCCACTGTCTCATGACCAATTGAGTTGTTGGTGCAGAGCAGAGGAAGGGGAGTGGAGGAGAGAGTGAGGGACAGGGTCATGGGCATGCCCGCCTCCTTTGCATGGTGACGTCCCCCTCTTCTACCCCCCCCTGATAATTCCTTCCTCCCACACTTACATCCTCCTTCTCCACTTCCTCCTCTTCCCACCCCCATAGCTGCCTCATAGAGACTGTGACCAGCTGCTCCTCCTGCTCCCCTTGAGCCATTCCCTCCTCCTTGCACCACCACGGTGATGTGATTGCCCCACTGCTGGCTTGGCCCATCCCTGCAGCACAGCGAACGTGGAAGAGGTGAGTGAGAGCTATGGGCAGCAGCAGCAGTGGCAGCGAGGGGGCTGGAAGGGAAAAGGGGGAAAACAGGAGGAGAAATAGAGTCAAGTCAGGCCCCAGGTGGGTTGGGAGGGAAAGTGCACCTCTTTTAAAAAAAAGTCTTCCAGCAGCCTGGGAAAGCAGAAGGGGCAATCTGCGCAAGTATGCACATGCCTGCCTTGCACCGGTCCATACCGGCTTGAGTGGGTGTAAGGGAAGTGTGTGCACAATCAGTTCCATAGGAATGCACTGGAATATGTTCCCTCCAGAAAGGATTAATTGATATTTAATGTGTTCCTATCAGAAACTGCTGCTCTACTTGCAATTTTTTTTTACTTATGAGCATATGCTTGGAACAGATAAAATTCATAAGTAGAGATTTTAGTGTAGTAGCCCTCAGGCACTTTCGTCTGGAAAAAGTAGACCTTGGCCCGTTCAAAGTTGGACAGCCTTGCTCTAAAGCTTTTGGAGCTGAAAACAATGGCCACTACTTTCTAGTCTTCAATGAGGAAGGAAGGGTGCCACAGATAACTGCATTCAGTTTTTCTTTAATCAATTTAGTTAACAAGAAAAAATAATAATACTGGTAATTCTGCCTCTGCAAATATAAACCTCTTCTCCAGTAAAACTGTCACGTTTTCTCAGCCACTGGGATGGGCATGAAAAATACAGCTAAAATATTAATCTGAATTTCTCAATGTTCAAAATTCTGTCCCCAATTATAAGTCTAAAGTTCTCAGTTGAGTACTTTCAATGAATCTCTTCTGCACTGATAGTTTTAAACCTTTAATGTAAATATATTTACAAGATGCAGATGTTTCTATACTAGATTAAGGAGCTAGTTGATCCAGAGAATCCCACAGATATGTAAGATAATCACCTGTGGGTTTAGCAGACTAATTATTTTATATTGCATTCAGCTCAGGATTCCGCATGAATGTTCTTCATAAATAGCTGAATAGCAGGTGGAAGACTGTAGTTTTCATCAGACTACAGACACACATGAACAGTGTAGCTGCAATTTTGAATTTTATAAATATATATAACATCATGTGATTGGGATAAAGAGAAATCCCCATGATGAATTCTGCTCGTCTTCTCTCTCTCTCTCTCTCTCTCTCTCTCTCTCTCTCTCTCTCTCTCAAACACACACACACAGGGAGAGCAGTAGGTTTTTTTGCGTCCTAGGCAAGGGGCAGGGGGTGGGGTGAGCGGTGCAGGGGGTGGCAGGGCAGGGGGGGGGAGGCGGCAGGGGGAACAGATGGCGGGGGATGGCGACGGGCGGGGGGGCAGATGGCAATGGGCACGGGGGCGGGCGGATGGCAGGGCGGCGGCAGATGGCGGGGGATGGTGACGGGCGTGGAGGGTGGATGGCAACGGGCAGGGGGGTGGCGATGGGCACGGGGTGGTGGGGGCAGGCAGCTGGTGGGCGGTGGGGGGACGGTCACCGGTCGCCAGCAGGGGGGGTGGCGGGGGGACAGCAGGCTGGCCAGCACCCTCTCTCCATTTTGGTGCCCTAGGCAACTGCCAGTTCACCTAAATGGATGTGCTGGCCCTGCACACACACACACACACACACACACACACACACACACACACACACACACACACACACACACACACACACACACACACACACACACACACACACACACACACACTTTACGTTTAGCATAAATTCCTTAAACACTTCTCCTGAGCGTGAATCTCTAAACATGCCTCAACTGTTTGCTATAGGCAAAATTCTGTGTCAAATCTTGTAGTAAGTGAATAAATTCAGTGCTGAACAGCATATTATTGTTTTAAAAAAAATCTGTTCATTCCTATATGCAACCAGCCAGTGCTACTAACCTTTATCAGTCACTCAACCTGAATATAGTTAAGAGTTTCCACTGACACTTTGCCTAAAGCAAAACTGAATTATCTTTGAATATTATTTTTCAGGAGACACTTCTGAGGGTTTTAAAAAGGAAACCAAAATCTTTGGGAGACTTATGGGACTCCTCAGAAATTAGCCATGAGGCAAAATTCTTAGACATCACTGATAGAGAATCCCTTTTATTTTGTTGCTGCTATTATGTATCATCAAACTGGAACTGATCTATAGTGACCATAATAGTGTAATATTTAAGGAGTGGCTGCACTTGTTCCACATCTCCAGTAACTGATATGGATTTGAACCCAGGTCTCCTGACTTCTAGTCCATTTCCCCACCAACTACTATAACATACTGACTATTTGTTTTATACTTCCACCAAACTGAAATATCTAAATGCAATGTTCACCTAAGGATGTCTATTTGTGCACTGTCAACAATAGGAAACAACAGACCAAAAAGTACACAATTTTGCATGCATTTTCCTTATACTCAATGCAGGTTTCTAAGCATGGCATGAAATTTAGACACAAGTACAATACATGACAGATGACACCATAGTGGGGAAAAGTATCTATATATCTTAGACTAGATGGTTATAGGAGTTTGATTCCATTTTTAATTGCTGCAGTTCCATCAATCCTGGAAGGACAAATATTCATTGGAAGGACAGATTTTGAAACTGAGGCTCTAATACCTCCTCCCATGGCCCTTCCCACCTTACCCCTCAACTCCAGCATTTGCTCTTTCAGCCCCAGCTGTGTCTGAGAGGCCCTATTTCACAGCTGCTCAGCTCCAAATTGTACTTGTGCTTCCCAGCTGTAGCCTGAATGCCCCGTGTTTGTTTGCTATCGGCTTTAATTAAGAGAGGTTTCATTAGCTGGCAGAAACACAACACCCTTTGCTCCCAGTTCTCTTCCCATTTTCAATTTGAAGGTGGCTGAACAGAGGTTTCGATCAGCAACGCTCTCACGGCCTTTGCTTTGCTAACTGGCACATCACTACTGTTAGGTGCTGGCATTGTCCAGAAAAAGACAAGAGAGCAACAGAGGAGCTCTTGTATATTATCCATAATTGCCAAAACCTTTCTAAAATAGTATCTGAATGTGCAATGCCCAATAAGGCTCATGTAGAAGACCCATTTCCTTAATAATACTTCTGCCTCTGATTTTGTGTGGTTTTGGGGGTTCCTCCAGAGATCATAGAATCATAAAATTGTTGTAGGGTTGGAAGGGACCTTGGCGGTCTTCTTGTCCAATCCTGTGCCCAAGGCAGGAGATATCATACCATCCAGGACAGATGGCTGTCCAATCTTTTCTTGAAAACCTCCACTGATGGGGTGCCCGCAGCATCAGGAGGCAAGCTGTTCCACTGTTTAATGGTTCTCACCATCCAGAAATTTCTCCTTATTTCCAGGTTCACTCTCACTCTGATAAATTTCCACCCACTGGTTCTTGTCATACCCTCAGGTGCAACTGAGAATAAATCAGTGTCCTCTTCCTTGTGGCAACCCTTCAAGTATTGGGAGACTGCTAACATGCCTCCCTTCAATCTTCTCTTCGTCAGGCTGAACATGCCTAGTTCTTTTAGTCGTTCTCCATATGATCTAGCCTCCAGTCCCCTTATTGTCTTTGTTGCTCTTTTCTACACTTTTTCTAGGGCTTTTGTGTTTTGTTTGTATTGTGGTGACCAGAACTGGACACTATATTCTAAATGTGGCCTCAATTGTTGTTGATATTGTTGCTCAGTTGTTCAGTCGTGTCTGACTGTTCGTGACCCCATGGACCAGAGCACGCCAGGCCTTCCTGTCTTCCAGTGCTTCCCTGAGTTTGGTCAAATCCATGTTGGTTGCATCAGTGACACCATCCAACCATCTCATTCTCTGCTGTCCCCTTTTCCTTTTGCCTTTGATCTTTCCCAACATCAGGGACTTTTCCAAGGAGTCCTCTCTCCTTGTGGGGTGGCCAAAGTATTGGAGCCTCAACTTCAAAATCTGTCCTTCCAGTGAACATTTGGGATTGATTTCTTTCAGGATGGCTAGGTCTGATCTCCTTGCAGTCCAGGGGACTCTCAAGACTCTCCTCCAGCACCACAGCTCAAAAGCTCACTAGGGCAGTATAGACTATCACTTCCCGTGATCTTGATGCTACCCCCATCTTGATGCAGCCTAGGACCGTGAAATGTTGTCATATGATGCAGAAAATATTTTTAGCAGATAAGGTTCATTTGGCACAGAATGCCACTAAGCAAACCCATTCCTTAGCACATGAGGCCACAACTCCTTTTCCCCTCTCCCTGTCTCCCAAGGAAAAATACAATCATAATAAACCCAATGGCTGCTAATTTGCTGCTGTTTTACAACACCATCAATCTGATTCTGGAGACTACCATCTCATTCTGTCTAATGGTAGGGCCAGCTCTCCTTATGGGGTAGTAATTGAGATTGATACCATCGGTCTTGGTGGTTACTCTTGATGTCTGAAGTCCACTATAGGTTTTTTTATGCACTACGTCACCTCGGGAGCTCTGCCCAAGTACTGTAGATACTTGGTCTGAGAACAGTGAAGATGATGCACTAAATTGCTTATTCTCACTAAGGCTGTGCTGATACTGCTTGACACCTTAGTGAAGGATATTTCAAACCTGCAGAATTGTTCACATCCAATAGAATTAAAAACAAACAAATAAGGAACTGTCCCTTTTAAAAATAATCATCACAAATTGTGCAATTGACTCAAATTGTCCTTGTGAAAAATCTATGGTTTTTGTTTCCTGTTTGCGAAACAAAGCACAAAGATATACAGAAAATGCAGGAAGCCTGGCTGACTGATGAAAAAGAAACAAACAACCAATCTCCTGCTTCAGCTTTTTTTAAAAAGTCCATGCAACCAGGCAGGACTATCTAGTTCTGTACAGTTTGTGTTATTAGCGTGTGTGCACACACACACACACACACACACACACACACACACACACACACACACACACACACACACACACACACACACAAAGAAAATAAAATATTTGTCCTCTGGGAAGAAGGGACAAAATGCTGTGGCTTTAAATTCTCACAAAGATTGAATTGAAGAATAGAAGAGGTGATACCTTTAGGCTACTAGTAGATAACTAGTAGAAAGCTGCCTAGATGCCCTAAGCACATCCAATCTCGCCTGATTTCGGAAGCTAAGCAGGGTCGGCCCTGGTTAGTACTTGGATGGGAGACCACCAGGGAATACCAGGTGCTCTAGGCGCCTGGAGTAGGAACTGGCAAACCACTCCAGTATTCCTGCCAAGAAAACTCCATGGACATGGGGTCACGAAGAGTCGGTCATGACTGTAATGACAACACACACACAGATAACCCAACTTTATTCCTCTTGCCTCTCCACATTACAGGGACAAATGCTTATCACCAGAAATGATTAAATGACTAACCCTAACCCTAACCCTAAATGTAACCCTTCTCCACACAATTTATTTATTTATTTATTTATTTATTTATTTATTTATTTATTTATTTATTTATTTAACCCCACCTTTCTCCTTGGAAAAGGACTCAAGGCACCTAACAGTAATGATGGATAATATACATGTTCAGGTATTGAGAACAGGGGATTGAGGGACATGTTACAGCATTAATAGACAATATTACATTAAAGCTACATGAAAACGTGCACAGTTAAAAAGAGAGTAAAATTCCATGTAAAGTTTATGAGTGATGGAAACTAACACTGAAAACCTAGTGTCAATGTAAACACATAAGGATATATGTAGTTATAAACACAAAGTATATGTGATCCTATTGATTATATAAAAGACACATAATGGTAGTTTATCATTCAGGGAAAGCTTGCCTGGAGAGAAAGATATTTGCCAGCTTCTGGAAAGACAACGGAGATGAGTCAGTCCTGGCCTCTAGTGGGAAGGAGTTCCAGAGTCTGGGTGCAGCAGTTGAGAAGGCCCTTTCAAGTGAGACTGATGTTTTTTTTTAAAGGAAACTTTCAATCAAGCTCTTACATGGGTAAGAAATATGTTTTTTTTTCACAAAAAAGGCTGTTTCCCAATTAATGAATTTGATTTTTTTAGGGTATATTTAATAAGGAAACTTTTGGGACTTCTATCATTATGTCTTAAAAGTATCTCTTTTTGTCTAGACAGCCTAAACTGAACAGGATGGGGAAATCAGCGAGTACTCTTTCTGCCATTCCTCCTCTTGCTACTACCATAATGAAGCAATCTTTTTTTTTTTTCTTTCACTTGGGACTCTAATGAGAGGAAGGTCTGTCCTTCTTGCTTTAGAGAAGAATATCTCAAGTGGCTTGTGGCTAACTTCTCTTTTACTGCTGGTCTGTGAGCAATTTTTATAAAGACTTCTCAACATGAACTGCTGAATGAATTACATAATGTGGATATAATGTTGATATTATTGGTACAGGATATTGAAAACTGGTATATTTTATACTCATTTAAACTCTTGATATGTTTTAAATGAACTGTAACTGTTAAATTGTTAAACACTGTATTGTAATATCATAATGTGGCTATTCTATCCAAATTGTTCTATGAACTGCTTTGAGTGCAATAACAATAACTGTGTGCCATCAAGTCAATTCTGCCTTATGGTGACACTTTTCAGGGATTTCTAGGTAGACAGAACTCAGAAGTAGAGATGGGCACGAATTGAAAAAAATGGTGTATTTCATTTCCTTTTGTTAAGGAGTTTGGTTCATTTCGTTTAATTTTTCATGATTTTTTTGAAAAAATTCATTTTGTTGTTTTGTTAATTCGTTATACATTTTTACCCACTTTTTCCCCAGTGCCCACTGCACGGCCCCTAGGGGGCCACCTAAGCACAGCCTGCTTCTTATCACCCCTCCTGATTGGCCCCGCGATAATGGGCCATGGGAGGGAGGGGCAAGGTGGGTGGCTTTGAAGCGGCGCTGCTCTGGCCGCCTAAGTGCGGCCTCCTTATCTCTCCTCCTGATCGGCCCCACAATTAGAGGCCATGGGAGGGAGGCACAAGGGGGGCGGCCTCAAAGCTGCACTGCTCTGGCTGCCTAAACACAGCCTGCTTCTTATCTCTCCCCTCTGGGGCTGGGCTGAGGCTCGAGATCGCCGCGTGCCTCGATGGCACCGACGAGGTACATGCTCCCTCCGTGCAGCTCGGCGTGAAAAGACCTCCAGACCAGCACCAGGTAGGAGACATCTCTGCCCCCCAATTAACGAACCTATCCTAACCAAACCAATGTTTCTTGGTTTGGTTCGTTTCGTGTTAAATTTGTCCCTAGGTTCATTATTCATTTTGTTATGTAACGAAACAAATAATGAATAAAAAACAAAAAAATCGTTTTGTGCCCATCTCTACTCAGAATTGGTTTACCATTCTATTCTTCTGGGGTGCCCTGGGAACGAGCAGTTTGCCCAAGTTCACACAGGCTGGCTCTTCTCCTGGGAGGCACAGTGGGGAAATGAACTCCCCACCATTGCTCCACAGAAGATATCTAAACCCCTGAGTTATCTAGTCAGGTTGAGTGCAAAAATGTTTGTGAATCACTGGGGTATATAAGGGCTAAATCCAATTGCTGTCTGAAAGATAATTAATCCCTGAATTGTGAGCCAACATTTATCAATTTAAATTGGATTTATTTAATGGGTCTACCTTAGTTAGACTACAAATGGGCTTTAAACCATGGTCTATGGCAGTGATGGCAAACCATTTAGAGGCCGAGTGCCCAAACTGCAATTCAAAACCCACTAATTTTTTGCAAAGTGCTAATACAGCAATTTAATCTGAATACAGGTAGCTGTGAATAGGCGATGTTGGGTGCCCACAGAAAGGGCTCTGAGTGCCATCTTTGGCACCTGTGCCATAGGTTTGCCAACAATGGTCTATGGGTTCCAGTAGCCTTTCTTAAACTAGTACCCTCCAGATAATTTTGACTATCACTCCCACAATGTCTAATGTCTAGGAATTATGAAAGGTAAAGTGCAATTATCTAGTGAGAGGTGTCGTCTTGAGAAAGGCTATAGAGTGACCACCCCCTGCCTATTGTGGGCTTTAGGGACCCAACCCAACCCGCGATAAGTGAAAATCCACAATAAATGGAAGCAGGTCAGGTAGGGCCTGGGGCGCTTAGTTGGGGACTCTTGTACTTACCCCCAGCCTGGTGCTGCCCCAAATGGGACTAAGAGGGACTTCCCAGGCCTTTGGGGACCTCCAGAAGGCTCGGGAAGACCCTCACTGGGCTGTTTGGGACAGCGCCAGTCCTTGGGTAAGTAAAGGAGGCCTGAAACAGGCCTTTCCCCCCTTACCCCAGGGGGCCTTTTGTCATATACTGCATTCCCATGATATAGCTGGACCAGTATATGAACTGTGAATGGGTGGGGGACCACTGTACTACAGAAAAAGAAGCTGTGAATTAGGAATGCTTCTCTTCTCTCTATTCCACCCAGGAAAGCTGGTCAGGGATGTAACAAGCATCTTTAGTTAAAAGAGTCCCTTGGTCCCTAAAAAAGTGTGTTTAAAGATGGGGGTGAATTCTGTTCTGAACATTTCCATCAGAATTTCTCAGACTTGCACTTTCTGAAATAATATGTGATCGAGAACTGCTTTTTTTAAAAAAAATGCTATACGTACATCACACTTCTCAGAGTTTTGTGGCACAACTCTCAGCATAACACTGCATACAAATATGTGAGTAGCAGGGTCAACTGCATATTAAAATGTTAATTTTTGTGCAGGAAAAGCAGGGGAAACATTATATAAATGAAATGTGCCTGCCAAATCCATCATAGGTTAAAATATATGTAAAAATGTGCTTAATTAGGAAAAATCAGCTGCAAAATAAAGAGTAATTAAATCAACAAGAACACACTAAGAAAGAATTGGGATAGAACAAGCAGAGAGCTGGTTGAAAATGGGTGGGGTAGCGAGCACTGGCAGACTGTTTCATCCATAGACATGCTGAGTTCCGTATCGTATGGAGCAAATTTGCATGGCTGCAAAGTTTGGGCAACCCCATGTTTGTCAGAAAGAAGCAAACATTGCCATCTCAAGTTTTTTTAATGTTTTTGTGTACACGTGTGTGTAAATGTTTTAAATATTCCTTTAGCCTTCTCTGACATGTTGAATTCTAGTATGAGAATGGAAAGATCCTGCAATAGAAGGGAAGCAGGAGGTTCAGACAGTGTAATAAAGAAGATGATGTTGGCAAATCTTGGGTCTGAGTCCCGTCCGAGTCTTTGAATCTTTGGTACCATGTCCCATGCCCCAAATCTGGTAAAGGTAAAGGTTCCCCACACACATGCATGCTTGTTGTGTCTGACTCTAGGGGCGGTGCTCATCTCCGTATTCAAGCCGAAGAGCCAGTGTTGTGCAAGTCTATGGCCACGTGGCCAGCATGGCTGAAAGGAAACACTGTTTTACCTTCCTGCTTTTTGCAGTGGTACCTATTTATCTACTTGCATTTACATGTTTTCGAACTGCTAGGTTGGCAGCAGCTGGGGTTATCAGCGGGAACTCACTCTGCTGCGTGGCACCTGGGATTCGAACTGCCGAGCTGCCGACTTTGCATCTGACAGTTTTCAGAAGCCTTAGTCCACTGAGCCACCAAATCTGAGTCCCTATTAAAACAAGCTTTTCTCCCCCAGAAAAAAGGAGGAGATGGGTTCCAAGTTGCAAGCTGAGTCTGAGTCATGCGGTGCAGGGTGGGGGGACCAAGTCATTGGTATGACTTGCATCTGACTTGACAGTGAGTCCCCTGACTTGCATCCCCATCCTTGAATAAAGACATGCAAACACATGCATCCTTATCTCCACTGCTGTTTCAACCTTCTTCCATGCTGCTTTGACCTACCCCTATCCCCGAAGAAAGAGGCAAGACACATAAATATTGGATTAAAATAGGGCCACAACTTTATTTAACCATAACTGTAAACTTGAACTGATATCTTTATTTAACAAAGGGACCTGACATAGTGCAAGAAGGTGAAGGGGAAGAAATTGTATCTCATTTTCCTGTCTCTACTTGAATTCCGTGTTTTCCTATGTCCAAAGGATGCTAACCACTTGTTCAGTGTCCTTCTGGCCCACTTGACTTGATTACCCCGCACAAGTCCTCAATTTACATCTTGACCCTGCATTGGGTCCTTTACTTTTATTATGCCAGCTCTTCCTACAACTGGCTATCAACTTCTAGGAGAGCTGTGTTAGCACCTTAATGATTACTTATACATCGGGGTACACAAAAATTTTATTACCTCTTCCACTACCTGCTGGTTGTAACTGGTATAACTAAAAAAAAAAAAAAAACTACCTACACCCCTACAATGATAACCACCACTCCCAGCCAATTCAAGTGACAGTTAAACATTCCCATCCAGCCCCAAAACGACCAGCTAATCTCATTCTCATTGTTCCTCACAAGAGAGGGTGGGGCAACTGCAATTAAGCAAAAGAGGATGGACGTAATCAGGAAGCCTGTTAAATAGGCTCCCATCCTTGCCTCCCCCCACAAAAAAAAGTGCAGGCTTTTTCCTGCGAAAGCTCTATCAGGGAGGACAAAGAAGTCCTGGAGGAACTGCCATTGGATTAACACCTTAAACACATTAACAACAATGACAGTGGTACCTCTTAGGACAAATGCCTCATAAGACAAAAAATCTCACAGGAAGAAAAAACATTCTGGGAATAGGCATGCTTTGCATGACAAAAAAAATTTTCAAAGACTAAAAACTTTCCCATATGTACCCGGGGGTGGGTGGTGGTGGTGGTTATTTTTGTCTTTATTCTAGACTCCAGAATGGATAAATCCGTTCCCAATCCATTCCTATAGGAAACTGCATTTTGTGAGACAAAATTTTTGTAAAAGGAAGTGACCAAAAAAACAGATTAATCCATTTTCAATGCTTTTCTATGGGAAACCACATTTTGTAAGGCAAAATTTTCTTTAAAACAAATTGACCCGTAGAATGATTTAAATTCGTGTACCGCTGTACTTTGTCACAATTTTGGCTGTTAACACTGGCAAACCTGTTTTTAATCTGTGACACTCACATGTGGACCAAAACTCTGAGAATTCCAAACCTGTATTTCAAATGGCAAAGGACTGTGGGAGTTGTGGTCCTGGAGGGCCGAAGTTTGGATATACCTGTAATAGGCAGCTTCCAGCATACTCCCCTCCCCCACACATGTATTCTGGAACAGCATACAAACAAACAAACAAACAAACAAATAAATAAATAAATAAATAAATAAATAAATAAATAAATAAAGAGTCTAAAGTCACCAGCATTTTTTGCAATGCACCAGGATGAACAAAATTGTGTGTGAAACACACCTATGCTTCAGCTGCTAAATTTTTGTTTGTACCGATAGGATGCTGCTGGTAGCCTTATGTAGTCAAGAAAAAACACACACCAGAGCTAAAGAGTCTGATTTGTCCTTTCATTTTTTTTTATCTCTGCAGGTCTTGTCTGGCTCCTATCGTCTATCACACCCCATACATGCTCAAGGATTTCCTTCCCAAAGCTGATTTTATGCCAAGCTACATTACGACATGGAGCTACAGAAGTCCAAGCCAATTCCATTCTGATTATCCAACATAGTCTGACCATTTGAGACAGTAACATTTATCACATTAATGGGAATGATAGAAGTTACTGGGATTCTGCCCAACACGGGCAGTTTTTATCCCATGTTTCACTGTCGTACAAATCCAATTATCACCAGCTGAAGGTCTGAAGAGCAGTCAAATGGTAGCATCCCAAGGCTTCTATCACACTTTCTCTGAATCCTGCTGGTGCTGTCTTCATTTTCAGGAAGCTGCAATGCACCGAGTAGGGCATTTCATCAACCATTTTTAGAAGACCTGGCGCTAGGCTAGATGGCCACTTCTGAACAGGAGAAATTAACTGTTTTGGATTTGGGGGTGCTCCAGCATTGTCAGACTGCAGTCCGTCCCTAATCAAAATGAGCAATTGTCCTGCTAGACAGGAGAAAAAAATACAGAAATAGCAATCTGATGAAGCTTCCCCAGCTGCCTGTACTTTGGAGCATTTTCTGTTTCCAGGTGTCCATCTACTGCTGAATTTGGGGATGAGCGAGACTTTATTCCTTCTGTCTAGTTCAACAGGTGTAGCTTCTTGTCAGTAAATCAATGAAATTCTGGGATCCATCATTCTGGCCAGCTGATCTTCCTTGAGGGGCTACTTTATGCTGAACACATTCAGCAATGCATGCCTAACGTCACATCTCATCTTGGTGGGACCATGTGAAGAGATGATATTCTGATGGAATCTGGGAGTTGAGTCATGGAAACTGGATTTCTTTTCTTGTGGGACAAATTTTTTTGCTACTCATCCAATGTTTTGTTCCTGTGAAAAAAGTCCAGTTGCCATTACTCACTTCCCAGTTAACCTCACCTGGATGACTAAGAATCTTCACAGACATTCTGAGGGAAATATACCTGGGTTCAGTGATATAAGCCATGTTCTAATTAGAGCAATTTTTGCAAGTGGCATATCAGTTAGGTATCCTGGATTTTATTTTATTTTATTTTTAATTGCATTACAGTAGGACCCCCATATCCACTGATTCATTATCCAGTGATTCAATTATCCATGGTTGGCAAAGGAAGAAATAAATACATAATCCTACAGCTGCAAAGCAAGCTACTGTCATAAAATAGGAGCTGTAAAAAGCGAAGTGTTCTGCTTATGTACTGCCCTATACCACTTCAAGTAGTCTCTAGGCAGCTTACAGTTTAATTACAGTATGCAGGCTACACACTGCCCCACCCCAACAAGCTGGGTACTTATTTTACCAACCTCAGAAGGATGGAAGGCTGAGTCAACCATCAGCCTGCTACCTGGGATTAAACTCCAGGTCATGAGCAAACAGCAGCCATAAAACAAGCTGCTGTCATAGAACAGCAGTTTTGGGGGGTTTCCTTGGTGTTCTCTCTTATCCACGGTTTTCATTATCCACGGGAAGGCCTGGAATCAATCCCCAGCAGATACTGGGGTCCTAACGTACTAAACCCACAACACAGTTTTTCAAATGTATCCATATACATGTATTCACGAACAGCTGCTTGCCAGGACAGAGACTGAGCCATGCAGAGTGAGTGGTCAATTGTTTAAATAAGGGTCTGTTGTAAACATAACACTTAAATTCAAATAGAGCTGTGTTGCTCATTTCCAATGGCCTGTTTTGTAGCACATGTGAAGTTTTTTTGAAGAAGGAAACATTACTAAGGATGTTCAAAGTGCTTTTTCCTCAACAGTGATGATTCACTGATGAACAAACACAGAGAAATTTGGGTGAAGATACTGCTGACAGATGACTTCATAAAACATTCCCTTGATAAACAATTATTAATTAGCTAGATAGTCTTTTGTAAATCCTAATAGACTTAAATAGCTTCATCTTATGGCATTACAGGAATGCAGTATATAATACTACAGTATATACTATATAGCAGGCATGTACAAACTTCGGCCCTCCATATGTCTTGGACCACAACTCCCACAGTTCTTTGTCATTGGATATACAGGCTTGGAATTCTGGGAGTTGTGGTCCAAAACATCAGGAGGGCCGAAGTTTGGACATGCCTGCTATATAGTATATACTACTGCATTTGTATGGACAGGGTATGAGAAATAAGCATATCAGTTCCTTCTAGAGCTGCAGAAAAAACCATCTCATCTAAACCTGTCCACCATTTCAATTAAATAGTTATTAGTAGTGGGTGAGCCAGCTGTTCTTCAGGAACAAGTATGGATTACAGTGTGGTGCCTAAGATAAAACAAAGCAAAATATACCTTAAAATTATTCCCAAGTAGAAATCAATGAATGAGTGTATATATGGAAACAACAACAATGAGCTTTCAAAATGGGTGCTTGATTGGGCAGAAACCAAGCCAAAGTCTTATATCAAAAGTTTTTGGAGATGGAAAATTGAACCTCATTGCCTATCAAAACATCCCTTCTATAAGGTCATCTACCTGGGTTACCTTGGCTAGCCAGGCTTTGTGGTTACAGGTGGTCACCCCTAGAAAGGGCCCTAAAACTATAACCAGAAACTGGGCTATCTCAGTGGTTGCCACAATGTCATAGAATATGTTTCCTTCTGATACACACCAAGCTGGGAAGATTTACAAGATGAATGCCCACCCTATTGCATTGCATAGCATAGAGTTATGGGCAGCAGCAATGGGCAGAGAGAGCTGCCCCCATGCCATGGAAATGTCTATAGTCCATTGGATATTGGGTATCTCCCTAGTCAAACCACATCACAAATGATACTACCCTAGCAACTAAGTGTGGCATTAATAACAGAAAATGAAAGAAAGCTCCACTAGTATGGAATGTCCTTAGAGCAGCACCTTCCACTGTTGGCCAAACTGCTTACCACCTGAAAAATAAATGGCTGGAGGCCACATAATATAAGTGGCAACACAGAATCAGAATCATTTTTTTTATTGGCCAAGTGTGGTTGGACACACCCAGAATTTGTTTTGGTAAAAAATGCTCTCCATATATAAAAGGGGATATAAGAATCATATATTCAACAATAAAAACACAGTACAACAATATAATATAACCTATTATTTAAAAAGGAAGAAAAGAAGTAAAAATTAATTATTCACCAGTTTGATAGCACTTGGAAAAAAATTATCTTTATATCTAGTTGTCCTAGTATGCAATGCCCTAAAATGTCGCCCTGAGGGTACCAGTTGAAACAGATTATGCCCAGGATGTGTGGAATCTGTATATATTTTCATCACCCTCTTTTTAGCTCATGTGGTATACAATTCCACAATAGATGGCAAATTAGTAACAATAATTTTTTCTGCAGTTCCAATTATACTTTGAAGTCTATATCTGTCCTGCTTAGTCGCAGAACTAAACCAGTCAGTTATAGAGGAACAGATTCAATAACACCTCTATAGAATTGAATCAGTTAATAAGAACATGTGAATAGTTGACCATGGTTGACATGGTTGATTGGTCAAAGTGGCACTTCAGGATCTGAAAAGCGGACCATAGAAAGAAGAAGTTAGATGCCCCAGATTAGTGCTTTCTCAGTGGATGAGTGGAATACAAATGCAATGAATGAATGAATGAATGAATGAATGAATGAATATCAATGAATGAATGACTCTCAAACATGATTGGGGACTCCAAGTTAGTCTTCAGTGGGTTTGGTGTTTAACAAGTCTAAAGGAAACTCTCAAATAACCCCTTTGAAAACTCCTCCTCTCCTCCATTCCCTCTTGGCCTAGCTTCAGCTCCTTTCAGTGAAGGCATCATCCAATTGCACAAAGCTTACCTAGAATGACTCAATGATCCTTTGGCATCTTCATGGAAGACAGGGGGTGGAAGACAGGGATAGAGAAATCAACTTTCCACGCTTCTCTTTGTTTGGCAGAAGCACCAACCTGGTGGCAGGAGGGCCCTGATGTGTCACTTTGAATCCACAGTAAAATCAAGAGAACTCAAGGACTGACAGTTCAGCTGAGAAGAAATGGGACACCTGTCACTATCAGCCAGCAACCCTTGGAATTTTACAAGAGGTCCTAACAATGCCGCTGATGGCTGTCACTCACTCGCAATCTCATCCCTATGGAAACAGACAGATTCAGAGAGGCTCCACACTGAGGTTATGTAGTCACTGTAATTCAGGTTCTGATCCAAATCAGAGCTTGGAAATATGTCAGCAGTATGACGTGGAAACTTAGTTGTTCTCTAAAGTAAATGGGAAATGCTGTGATATTTCAACAAAAGCTGGTGTTGATGGGTGCCCCACTGACTCCAGCTCTGCTCCAGGGTATCCCATTCCATTTCCACATCCCCTTTTAGGTATTAAATTGTGTTTGTTCACCCAAACAGCCAGCACTTTAGCTCCTAGTGACAGCAGGATACAAGTCATATACATAAAAGACAGTGTGGGTGCATTACCATTCTACACTCGCATCTCATGATTCTGCTGTAAGAGGTGAAGGTAAGAGACTGAATCTGAGAATTATGAATTTTACACTCCTCTCCCCAAATTCATTTTCCAAATTCACCTTGAACTTTCTGCTTTGGACAATATTCAGAAGTTTGGCCCCTTGTGGTGAGCATAGCATGGGCTCATTAATCTCATCTGGAGTGAGAGGCAAAAGATCCAGAAATGTCACCACTGGGGAGATCCAGGAGCCCTCATTCCTGTTATAATTAGGTCTGTATGGATCATGCATCACTCACAGATACAGCAGAATGGGGAACACATGTGGAGAACAATCACAGATTATGCACCGTAATGAGAGAAAGTACAAGCCTGTAGGAATGAGGCTGAGTTAACCATGGAACATGCTGCCAAGGGCGAGGAAGGAAGGTGGAAAACAAAGCTAGGTGCTGGATGAACAGGGGCCTTAGAGGAACTGGTGTTCCATTAGACAGGAGGTGAGTCTAATATAGTAGATGAAATAGCATTAAGGAGAAGATATTTGGCTAGATGCAAACTTTCCTGCTTTCTGCGAGCTGGAGGAAGTAAACCCAAGCCCCTCTCCCTGCAGGAAAAGCATGCCAGCTGGATCCCTTTCAGTATAATGTTAGCTCTCCTGGCACAAGTTGGCACCTTCAAAGAGCTTCCCAGGGAAAGAACATTAACAGCCAAGTTCACCTGTTCCTCTTTGATCTGCATTTCCTTCCTGTCCCATCCTCTCTGGCCAGACACCATAGGACTGAAGTTTAAATCTGTCTTGAAAAAAATTCATCCTAGAGCACGCATAATTATTCTAACCCAGGGATTGGTCTGTATCAGAGCAGATTGGTGGCAGCTACTTACTGGTTATTTGATTGTGTGAAAGGGAAAAAAATGATGAAGTGTGCTTGCCAGCAATGTTAGCACCTTTGGCAAGGAAGAATTATTCCTGTTCCTCTGCAGGCCAAGTTAATGCCCTGAAGCATGAGATTATTCATGAGCACTGGTTGAACAAGCACAAACGCTAATGGTTACCAAATTAACAAGCTCTCCTTCAGAGGACAGTCAGTGGTTCCAATGGAACAAGGCCTCTTCAGCCTTGAAGGTGAGGGTGGCCAAATGAAATTGAGCTGATGGTTTGTGCTTAGTGTAACTTCCCTCTGACAAAAACAGGGCTTTCCTCATTTCAAAGGACAGTGGTACCTTGTATAAAGGAATTAATTTGTTCCAAATGAAATTATGTTAATCAATTTTTCCTTTATACAAATTTCCCATACGAATGCATTGAAAACAGAGTAATCTCTAATTGCGAACATTTTTATGTTGGACGGATTTGCCCCATAGAGCAGGGGTGCCCAAACTTTTTGTAAGGAGGGCCAGATTTGGTGGCTGAGAATGTGTCAGGGGCTGGTTGCTCCCCGACCCTGCCACCCCACTGCAAGCCCCACCCACTGACCCCTTGCAACCCCACCCACAGGAAGGAAGGCAGGGACCAAGGGAGGGAGGGAGGAGGTGGGGAACAAGGAAGGGAGGGAGGGAGGGAGGGAGGGAGGTGGGGACCAAGGGAAGGAGGAAAGAAGGAAGGTGGGGACCAAAGGAAGCACAGGGAGCAATGGCCACAGGTCGCCCCTTGGAAGAAGAGATCTGTGCAACCTTGCAGCCCCCCAAGCTCCCCATCGGTGGCAACGGCTCGCCCGCCAGCCCACCCCAAAGCACCTTGGCAGTGGCAGAGGCCCGCTGGCCTGCCCACCCCCACACATTCCCCTTCGGTGCTGGTGGCGGCAGACCGCCCATCTGCCAAAGCTTCCCAGCGGTGCCGGTGGCACGGCCCGCCCAATCACTGCCCTGTGTGTGCACCCAACCTCACAATATTCCCAGCTATGCCGGTGGTGGCGGCCCACCTGTGCACCGCCCTGCGCGTGCGTGCCTATCTTCACAAGGTTCCCGGTGATGCTGGTGGAGGCAGCACCCCCGCGTGCGCGCCAGCCCCACCAGCTTCCTGGCGGCGGTGGTGGTGGTGGCCCACCCCCTCGCCCGCCCACCCAGCTCCACAAGCTTCTGCTCACCGGCCGGCCGGCCCGCCCAGCCCCTCAAGGTTCCCAGCGGTGTCTGTGTTGGCAGAAGATTTAAAAAAAATGGGGTGAAGGAGTGGGAGGGAGGGGCGGGCCAGCCAGCTGCGGGCCACTCAGAATGGCCTGACGGGCCAGATTTGTCCCCCCCCGGGCCAGACTTTGGGCAGGCCTGCCATAGAGGATTCTGTTAAGCAAATTTCCCCTATCTCCAGTTTTTTATGTTATACAGATTTTATGTTCTACAAACCATTTGTTATACAAGGGTCCACTGGTAAGCCACTTTCATAGTGTCACTTCAAGATGGGGGCAGGGAAGCACTCAAAAGCTTTAAGCTTAATTGTTTGACTATTTTTCATTTTTGATGGCATACATACATTTAAAACACAACCCACCAATACTCATTAAGAGACGGCAGACAACCACTATATAGTCCTGGGATGGGTATATGCCCACTGCCACAGGGCAAAGAAATTCCAAAAGGTCTGAAGATGGCACTCCTCTTTTGGGAGGAGCCCTCTGTTTGGATGTAGTCCAGTCCACGTTTGGTGTAAAGATAAAGAGTCACTAAAAGAGGAGTGCTTGGGTCCTTGAACTTGCTCACCAGGACTTAATTACTGGTCAGCAGCAGTACAAGGAGGAACACAGGTTAGCTGATCATAGCCTTCTCCATTGAGGTGAAAACCATTATACTATTATTCAAATTATTTTTTAAAACAAATACTAATGGTGTATATGCAGTTTTATGGAAATATGTTTCACATAAGACTGTGGCCAATTGCAACTGGTTCACAATGTTCTGGAGCACATTGGAGTTCCACGATCAAATGTATGACCAGACATGACTCAGCGCCTTGTCAATTAGTGATATTAGCCATGGCAAAGCATGCACTGATGCTAATCAGACACTTTGCCCAACCACCACCTCCAAAGCCAATTTTAAAACTAATTCAAAAATTAAAAAAAAACTTATGCGAAACATAACAAAAATAAACCAACTTTCCCTCCCCTACTAAACAGCTTCTCGTGGAATGATTGCAATCTACACATCATGCTTATAGTGTACTAGGTGATTTATGAAATGCCATGGTCCCTTTTAAAAAAACAGGTGAAAGTATATTGAGAAGAGACTTGATCTACTCAGATTCCACAGCCATGAGGCACTTCCCCCAAGTACTTAGGCTTGCAGCGCTAACATTCTGTCCAAGGTATTCAGAAGCACTGAGAATGCCACCTGTGAAGAACGAAGACGTACTAAACACGATCACATTTCACCCTTGCTGGTCTCTGGCTAAGTGAAAATTCGCCAAAGCTTGAGCTTCACAAAACTGGAATTGCTGTGATCTCTCCATAGTGTCATTGATGTTCCTGCAGCTACAATACAATTTGCTATTGAGTAACATCTTTCAGAAGAAAACAATCGCTGAATGACACCCAGCTGACTGCCATCCATTGCAGCAACTGTCTGTATAACAATGCCATGAGATTTTGTAACAAGGGCAGCATAGCAGGCATGTGGGCATGACAATGCAACCCAGATGCACTGTGTTTCATTTCATCCTTGTCCCTTCTTGCTGCTCTCATATTCCTCACTGCGGGCAGCTTCTCTCTGCTTGTTCTCCCAAGACCTGTGATTTTCTGGCCAAGGGGGTTGAAACAGATTTACTTGAAATGATTCATCAGAAGACTGTTTTATTTATTCAGCATTTACAGTCTACCGTTCTTCAACACACCCCAAGGCAGCATCTATAGAGCACTGACCATTAAGACTGGATGCATCCTTCATGTTTGATTGCCCCTCCTCAACCCCACAAAGTATATTTGCCATCTCTTGAAAATTTGTTGTTCAACATTAGTTCCCAAATTTACTGTTAAGGCCCTGTGTGTGTGTGTGTGTGTGTGTGTGTGTGTGTGTGTGTGTGTGTGTGTGTGTGTGTGTGTGTGTGTGTGTGTGTGTGTGTGTGTGTGTGTGTGTGTGTGTGTGTGTGTTGCTTTTTTTTTTTATTTTATTTTATTTTATTTTATTTGAAAACATATTTCAGTATCCTTTACTGAGCACATGTATTTTTGCAGGCAATTACCCATTTCATAGTACACATATGCCTGCTTTTCTATACAATATGCATTTTTTTCCCATTTTTAATAAACATAGACTTTAGATATGAACATATAAATCAGTCCTGGCTCTCTACAGGGTTGGGGAATGAATTATTCTGACTCATCCTTCACACCCAGATTAACTAAGTATCATGTTTTTTTTTCCAAGTTACATCCTGAGTATCATGTTTTTCAGGACAATGAGATAAAAAAAAATCAATCTATGGAACAGATGTGTGATAAAGT
Organism: Phrynocephalus forsythii; assembly: GCA_029282475.1. Classification (NCBI taxonomy): domain Eukaryota; kingdom Metazoa; phylum Chordata; class Lepidosauria; order Squamata; family Agamidae; genus Phrynocephalus; species Phrynocephalus forsythii. Next base: position 12,377,658 of record JAPFRF010000022.1, read on the forward strand.
GAGTGCCATGATGTCTTTCTTGTCAACCCATATCCATCTGAGATTATGTCTATTTTAGGTTATGTTAGAAGGAGGACATAACCAAAAATGGGAACAGGGGAGAAAGGAGGTAGATTTCCTATACACTCAAATTCTCTCCATAATTACATAATTATTTTTTTTAAGATGCTGCTTGCTGATGATTCTCTCCTTTTATTGTACTGCCTTTATCTTGTGTTTTATTGTTGTTTTAATCTTACTGTTAAGCGCCCGGAGTTCCCTCGGAAGACGGGCAGTAGAAAAATAAAAAAAATAAAATAAAATAAAATAAAATAAATAACAGCGTGTCAGAAATATGATCCCTGTGCTAGTCATTTTCCCAAAGTACTAGTTTTGAACATGCAAAATGTGTCTGCTCTAGAGACAGGCCTTGAAACATTTATCTGAAAACTATGTAAAATCCAGAAAGAACACCACTATATAATTATATTCCATGTCCAAGCAGATCAGCTTTTGGGTGACATAAAAATTGCCCATGGTATTTTGGATTGTTATTGCCTCTTTCTCATCCCCCCCCACACCCTTTTCACAATGTTTACTGCCTTTTTAAAAACACCATTGCCATTTCACACAGACAGGCGGCACCACAGTAAATTGTGATTGAAGTCTTGCTACTGAAATAAGGGGGCTCAAGTGAGAGACAACTTGACAAGGGCTTGAAGAGCCCAAGACAGTGAAAGGTGGCAATGGGTTCCTCAGCAAAAAGTAGGATAACGGCAAGCAAGAAAGACTGCTGCAACGCTGGCAATAGTCAAAGCCAGGCAATCCAAGGTCTTGTGTATTTAATCATATCACCTTGTAGCGAACAGATACAGGGTGGCAAACAGAGCTTGAATTTCATCCCCTCTCTGGCATAAATCCCCTTTGAAGGACATGCCTTCTAAAATAAAAGAGGCAACTTGAGATCCTCATCATCATTGGTGCTGTACCAAACTAAAAAATACACCAACCCCATACCTAAAATGCTCTCACCATGCAGTTGGCAAGGCTCTGTAGTACGCAAGGATAATTTTCTCATTCATCTGGAGATTAGCTGAATTACAAGACACCCTGTCAATCCCGATCCACGTTTGTCCTTGCCAGATTTGTTTCCTGATGAGCTCAAAAATATATTGCATAAAGATTTAATGCTATCATTTATTATCGTAGCTCGACTGGAAATTGCCTGACAGTTGAAACCTACAGTCCCATTTGGTTTAAATTCTTGGTACAAGCATGTTTGGAAAATTGCCTTCAAAGAAAAATTAACTTTTCAGTTAGAATTGACATGCAGTTTTATCAGGCAAGATACTTTTCAAACAAAACGGTTCTCATTTATTGCTTAGGAAAATGAAGAGACTGCTGACATTAGGACTTTTTTATAACATGAAGCTTTTGGGGTGGTTTTATCACTACAGACAGAGATAATGCATGGCTCTTTGTAACATTGTTTAAACTCTCATAATATTTACTACATTTTCTTGATTTTTCATTTTATTTTTCTATTCCTCATTATTGTTTTCTGATTCTTCTTTTGCCACCTCTTTTCTGATTAAATGTTACCCTTTTCTTGAAAAACAGTTTGGATTTACAATAACAATAACAGCAGCAGCAGCAGCAACACAGAAACAGCACCTCAGTCTTGGAGGCCTATTGTATTTAATGGGTTTTAAAAAATCCATTTTTTTCAGATGCATGGAGCTTTCTTTATTCAAGATTTCTCAGTACTTCCACAGATGAATTGGAGTCATAACGCTCTTTGCCACAGTGGCGATGACCATACACGCATCTATATGAACACTATTTGTCACCCTAACTTTCTTCCACTGAGCTGAAGTCAACATACATGGGTTTCATTGTTTCATCTTTATCTTCAGAACAACCTTATGAGGTGAGTCAGAAATGGACAGTATATATGTGTGTGTGGTGAGGTAGGAACAGATTGAGAGAGGGCAGAGGGGAGCGGGTGGGGGAGACAGAGAGAGACACACACAGGGAGAACATGAGAGAGAGAGAGAGAGACTAGTCCAGTGATGTAGAACCTTTTATTTATTTATTTATTTATTTATTTATTTATTTATTTATTTATTTATTTATTTATTTATTTATTTTAGATTTATTTATTTATTTATTATTTATTTATTATTTACACCCACCTATTTTCTCCGGTTTTACAGCAATAATGAAAAGGACCCACCTTTCTCCTTGGAAAAGGTAATAATGGGATAATATACAGTCCAATACAATTAAGACATATTCAAGTATTGAGAACAAGAAATTGAGGGACATCTTACTGCATTAATAGACAACGTTACATTAAAGCTACAAGGTTAGGGAGTGAGTGCCCAAACTGAGATTCAGAAACCACTAATTTTCAGAAAGAGACAAGACCCTAACCCAATACAGCAATTTAACCTGAATACAGGTAGCTGTGAAGAGGCGATATCGGGTGTCCACGGAAAGGGCTCTGAGTGCCATCTTTGGCACCCGTGCCCTAGGTTTGCCAACACTGGACTAGGCGAACATAACACAGCAAAATCCATGGGTCCATGAAGTCTATAATCCAAACCCAAATCCAGTCACTACAACTGATCTTGCTTCTCAAAGATCCCTGAAGGCAGATTATTAAGCAAAGTCATTATAAAGTCCCACAAGATAAAAAGAATTATAGAGCAAATGGGGAATGAGATTGAGAGGTGTCAAATACAAGAAAGCAGTGACTGTTTCATTTTAATAGATGTGTGTGTGTTTGTGTGTGTGTGTGTGTGTGTGTGTGTGTGTGTGTGTGTGTGTGTGTGTGTGTGTGTGAACCAATTCATACACAGACAGATCTGTGAGAAAAGCCTGCTATTAAGGTCACATTTCTTCTTCCAATACTTCCTTGTCTTTGTGTGTGTTTCTATATTTTGCTTGTTTATTTCGCAGTTATGGATGAGTGGCAGAACTTCATGTTCTAGAACCAGCAGACAGGTTGATAAGCAGGAAGGATAACTGCTTGGGGAAGAGGGTCAGGGAATGGAAATTTTGGAGAGGAAAAGTTGACTAGGGTTACTAATTCGTGCTATAGCCTTGTAGCTAAAAAAGAGGGAGACTGATGACTATTAAAAGCATTACAGTGGTCTGTTTATATACTGCCCCGTACCACTTCAAGTAGTCTCTGGGTGGTTTTATAGTTTTAATTACAGTATGCAGGCTACACATTCCCTCCCCCATCCCCCAGCAAGCTGGGTACTCATTTTACCAACCTTGGAAGGATGGAAGGCTGAGTCAACAACCATGAGCCTGCTACTGAAGGGGGTGGGGGAGGTGATATTACAAAGAGCCCATCCTTGCAAGAGACTGGTGTATGCCATTTATAATGCTGAGTCAAATCCAAACAAGAACCACCGGAAAGGGCTGAAGAACAAAGTGGAGCAGGTGTTGCCCATTCCATAGTGGTGATATATCAGCAAATTAAAATACAGTGGTACCTTGTATAAAGGAATTAATACATTCCAAATGAAATTATGTTAAGCAAACTTCCCATAGGAATGCATTGAAAACAAAGTAATCCCTAAACACAACCATTTTTATGTTGTATAGATTCACCCCATAGATGATTCTGTTAACCAATTTTCCCTTATCTCTGGAATTTTTTATGTTGTACAGATTTTATGTTATACAAACATTTTGTTATACGAGGGTCTACTGTAAAGGAAAGGATCAGAAACCACATTTCTTTGACTCAGATTTACTGTGACCAGGCCCAGATGTGCTCAGGAAGTGTCTTCTCTATTTGGATGACAACACATCCTGCACATGCTCAGACATATGGTATCACCTCACATCTTGCAAAGGCTCTGAAAACCGAATGTAAGTTTATTATGAACTTGTAAGCATGGGTCCATATGGTGGAGAGAGGTGAGAAAGCAAAAATATAAATCCTGAATATTTTTCCTCTTACTGTAGGCTATTGATTTAAAATGAAACAGCCTCCTCATCACTCTTTTAAAAAGGTGTGTGTGTGTGGGGGGAGATTAAGCCAGATGGAGAAGCAGATAGATAAAGCAGGAGCGATGCATCTACATGCCAGGTGCAACCAGTAGGGAGGAAAAGAGAAAATGAGAAGTCAAGCATGGACAATAAAAGGAAATGTAGTCCTGGACAAGGGGAGGGGAAAACTCTTTCAAATCCATTGCTGCCTGTAACAAAAGAAAAAGAGAAGTAGTTTTCTCTATAACAAATGCTTTGATCAGACATAGTTGATATAATTGCCATATAAAGCTACAGGTAGACTGAAATGGGATAAATATATCTTATGTACAACAAAAACATTCACAGTATCTTTCCTTAAAAGAGAGAGAGAGAGAGAGAGAGAGAGAGAGAGAGAGAGAGAGAGAGAGAGAGAGAGAGAGAGAGAGAGAGAGAGAGAAGCTTGTTACCAGCTGTGATAAGCTGATTCAAAACGGGAACAAAAGGAGAGAAGGAAGGGAGGATTGTGCAAAGTGATCTCTTTTCTGGAAGGTCCTCTCTTCACTCTGGGTGGCAACTTCAGAACAGTTGTCAGAATATATTGTAGAACAATTTGCACGACCAATAACCGGGAGTTCAAAAGAGCAAAGGACAACATATGTGAGTGTATGTTGAAGAATGTATGTTGAGTACAGATGGGCATGAAATGGAAAAATAGTGTTTCATTTCATTTCGTTTTGTTACTCATTGTGTTTAATTTCATTTCGTTACTAAACAAAAATTTTAATAGAATTTTTGTAACAAAACGGAATGAGCAATGAAGCGATTTGGAAGCTGTTGCCTGGTCCCTTCTCTCTTGCCACCCCTGCCACCCAGCTGGTGTTTTTTGACAGGTCGGGCTGTGGGGGGGAAGGGTGCCCCCCTCCCCACAGCCCGACCTGTCAAAAAAATTCACCTGGGTGGCATGGCAGCAATGGAGAACAAATTGTTTTGTTTCAACAGTAAAAATTATTGTTTTATTTCATTTCATAATTAAACACTATCTGCCATTTCATTACATTACAACACATTTCATAACCTTAGGACACAATGAAACAGTGTGTTGTTTTTCGTTTTGAGCCCATCTCTAATGTTGAGTGCAGAAGGGTGTGTCCGTTTTCCCATTGTTGCCTGTTCTGTCTGGCAGTCGTGCTCAAATTATGTGTGAAGAATGTGTTTGATCAGCTGCATATGCATGTTACATACATATTGCCTCTTATTGTATTTATTTAATTTAAAGTGTTTACCCTGTCTCTCTCCCTGAAAAGGACCCAAGGTGGCTTACGACATTGAAAGACTATATTGAAAGCAGAAAACAATGAGTCAAGAGATGTCACACATCACTAAAAAGGCAGTGTTACAGTTAGGAATGATTAGTATATGCTTTTCAAAAATGCCACTCTGAGAAATGGAAAATACAAAAATGGAAAACACATGTAGCACTAAAAATTCAGTCCAAGCAGTAATGCATAACAATCCCTCTAAAAACAGGTTGCAAGTTACTGAGGGAAGGCTTGCCTGAAGAGAAAGGTGTTTGCCTGCTTGCACAAGGACAGCAAAGATGGGGCCAGCCTGGTTTCCTGTGGGAGGGAGTTCCAAAGCCTGGGAGCAACAAGAGGGAAGACCCTCTGCTGTGCCCCATTCAAATGTACCTGTGAAGGTGACAGGACAGAGAGAAAGGCCTCTCCTCATGATCTTCACATCCTGAGCCTGCTCATAATAAAAGATACCATCTTTGAGGTAATTTGGACCCTTGCCATTTAGGGTTTTTATAGGTCAAAGCCAGCATTTTGACTGGTGTCTGGAGGCTGAGCAACTATAAAAAAAGGGTTATGTGATCTCTGGAATGAGCCCTAATCAGCAATCTGGCTGCAGCATTTTGGACCCACTGAAGTTTCCTGACACTTTCCTTCAATAGCCCCACTTAGGGCCTTTTTACACGACCCCTAAGATCCGCTGGCCACTTAAAATCGGACCAGAGATCTTAGGGGTTTGTCGCTCTTCCTCTGTCTTCCTCTGTCCCCACCCGCCTCGGCACTTCCTGGTTGCTGGCTGCCTAAGGGACGGAGAAAAAAGAAAGCAAAGATTGCCGGTTTACCTCAGTTTTGTTCCGGACAGCATTCAGATCTCTTAAAGGGGTGGGGCGCAAAAAAAGAACAAACAGAAGCCAGGAGAGCCCCGCACTCACTATCCTTACACCGGATCAAATATTTGTCACCATCAAAGACCAGGTACAAGAAAACTGCTGTTTGGTCCCGCTAAAGTGGGCGGGATCGCACTTAATTGTCTGCAAAGTCCGGAGCTGGTGGATAAACATTTTTAAGGTCCGGACCTTGCAGCCATTTGCGGCGGAGCTTAGGGGTCATGTATAAATGCCCTTAGAGCACATTTCAGTAATCCTAGAGCACATTTCAGTAATCCAGCCAGGAAGTAACTACAGCATGTGTCACAGTGGCCAGATAATTATCTCAGGAAACTGACATTGCTGGTGAACTAGCTTTAATTGTGCATATGCATTCCTAGCCACTGCTGAGACCTGGGCATCCAGAAATGTCAGTGTCTTGAGATTACTGATACCAAACACTGGTCTAAAGCTGAAGTAGCTTCCTTGGATTTAGGTGGCAAGGAGAAACAGAGGTGGGTGTCATGTGCATGCAGATCCCCGACTGCTCTCCCAGTTTCACTTCTAAGGAAGGGAAGCCATGGGTTGCCACGAACCATTCATAATCATGCAGTTAAATGTACCACACAGTGCACCAGCAAAACACTCATGTGCCAGTCCTCCTCCAGAGTCCCTGAGAGGTTATATCATCTACTTAGGAAGGATAAGTATTCCTCAACTCACTCCTACTTCTTCATAATACACATATCTCTTGGCTCTGTATATCTGTGAAGCCCCTGCTGGTATGCACTGCAAATATTATTATATACCATAGACCGCCATAAAGGGTTCAGTGTTGATTGATAAACCTGGATGGAGAGGAGACTAGAGAGGAACCTGGGTATGCAGTCAACCACTCCCAGTCTAGACAATGCTTAGTTTACCTAAGTAAACCAGAGGGGTAGCCTCTATTCCATCCAGCTCTAGTACAAAGCTGCTTCACAGCAAAGCAAGTCATTATTCTCTACCCAAGCTTGCCAAAGAATAGATATACCCATGGGGTAATAATCAGGCTGAGAAGCATGGCCATTAGGTCTGGCTTGATTTGTTTCTATTTTTCCCCTTTCCCTCAATACCCACATTTTATATCATCTAAATAAAAGATTATAGAGAATTCAAACTCTTGCCATGTTTGTAAAAATCATAATAATGACTCAATAAAGGCATTGTTTAATGCAGTATTGCATTACCCAATTTGGCTGCTCTAATTGACAGCCGCATTCCAGGGTCTCAGACAGAGGACCTTTCTCAGTCCCGAAATGTCAGAGATTTAGGCGGTGCCATTGTGCATGTAAATCATGTGCTCCCCTACTAAGCTATGCAACCTCCCTACTAGGGAGGAGATTGCTCTCTGTGTGGTTTTATTGATTGATTGATTGAGCACTCTCATGGGAAATCTTGCAGGATTTCTCAGAATTTTCACCGTCTTCTGAGGGAAAAAAAAGAACAGCAGGGTTATTACAATACCTGCACTGAATGGCATCTTTCCTGCACACCTAGAAAGGAGAGTGGGGGACCCCGAGATACACAGGACCCCTCCAAACCAGAAGTGTTACACTTCCTTTATAGTGCAGCATCCTTCCTGGACAGGATACATTGGAAAACCCATTAAGCTGCGAAGAATTTGGCGGGTTCCTGCATGGAACAACGGAGGAAAAGTAGGGGCCAAGCAAAAAGCTTGGGCTCTGAGACCAGGCTATAGGGTGATTTTCAGGGGCAAACAACAGCCTAGTTGTAGCTAGTACTGCGGGAAGTCTTAGCTGGCTGTCTTGATATTGGTGAGACACAGAAAAATCCAAAGAAAAATTCCAAGCATCAATCATATCCTACTTGCTGCAAGGACAGACAAAGCAGTGATCTTCCCTCGCTCATAGACCCTCCTTTCTGAGGGCAGAGTCTAACCAAAGGAACACAGAGGTAACAATGCCCTTTTCCAAATTCTGTGGCAGACTTCAAGAGGCGTCATCTCGATGTGACGGTTTGCAAGGCAGAATGCATGAGGGGGCCACAGGGTTGGAGTTTAAACTCCTCCCTGCCACGTGCAAAATTCCTGATATATCCGGACTGAAACAATTTGTCTGTGGCTGTAATTTTAACTACCTTCGCCCCCCTGACAAGCCAATCAGAAGCCATGCTTCGCGGAGGCTTTTATGAGTCCCCATAAAAGCAGCAAAATGAAAACTCAGGGGCCCTTAAAATATACTCCACAGCTATGTGCAGTGCAATTGGAAGCTTTTATGACTCCTGTCAGGGTGTTTATGGCCCTGTAAAACTATGCAGCAGCCTGGCCTGCAATGAAAAGGTGGAAAAAAGAGAGGTGGGAGGGGGGAGAGAGAGAGTGGCCTAGTTTGTCTTAAAAGCCTAAATGGTCTTGGTACGTTTACAAGGCCTTGACCACCTCCCCCTGCTCTCTGCAGTCCATCCCAAGAGACCACTGACACTATTCATCTTTACTGCTGTTGATCCTGAGAGGGGTGTGTGTGTAGGTGGTGCGTGCGTGTGTGCGTGCACGCACACGCGCGCACACACACACGTGTTGGGGGGAGAGAATGAAGATCAGCGGTGTGTCTGACAGGTGGGACGCCACGGGGATTTACAGGCACAACATGCTTCTAGAGATATCTGACCCCATAACAGGAGAACAATTCAAATGTGCTTAAAAGTTAGAGGCAGAGAGATGCCTTTATTCATCCATATTCTTTTAATCATTCGCTAAATAAAAACTAAATGCTACCGCCTGCCAGGCACTTTATAGCTCCCTTCTCTTATGAGGGGCATGATGGCTCAGCAGACTAAGGCTTTGAAACGGTTGACTGGAAATTCGGCAGCTTGGCGGTTCGAATCCCAGGTGCCATGCAGCGGAGTGAGCTCCCGCTGTTAACCCCAGCTCCTGCCAACCTAGCAGTTCTAAAGCATGTAAATGCAAGTAGATAAGCAGTTCGAAAGCATGTAAATGCAAGTAAAAAGCGGGAAGGTAAAATGGTGTTTCCTTGCAGCCATGCCAGCCACGTGACCATGGACTTGCACAAGACTGGCTCTTCAGCTTGAATATGGAGATGAGCACCACCCCTAGAGTCGGACACGACTAGCCCACATGTGTGGGGGGAACCGTTACCTTTATCTTTACCTCCCTTATGAGATGCAGTTTGCAGGTGGCAGAGCACTGAAAGAGACAGCGGGAAAAGGCAGAGGGAGTTTTTTGACATTGGATTCTGTGCATACAATCAGTACTGCAGTCACTAAATCCCATCTGGAAAGGGAGCATAGCTCACCCTCACATACCAGTATGGTTTTTAAAAATGCTGTGTACGATTCTCCTCCTTTTAAATATTTCATTTTAAAAAAAGAAAACTCCTCACAAATACCTGTCTATATTCTGCCAACACAGCTGGCCAAATGCATATGGATTCTGTCTAGGCCATGGGGTAGGGTAGGGCAGTTCAGATAGGAATGAAAAATAATTTCATTGGTAATTTTTAAAGATTCTTACTGAAATTATCAATTTTACCCCTCCTGAGTCTCACTGAGAAACAAGGCATACCCTGCTCTGAAAATTGGTACATTTCTTCAGCCCACAATACACTACTGCAGCACACTCTACGTGGGGTTGCCCTTGACCCTTGTCCTTAGACTGCAGCGGGTACAGAATGCGGCGGCCAGACTGGTGGTGGGTGCTCGTACTGTAAATACGACCATATCACCCCAGTTCTGGCACGCCTGAATTGGCTGCCCGTTGCTCTCCAGATAAGGTTCAAGGTCTTGGTTTTGGTTTTCAAAACCCTCCATGGCTTGGGACCTGAATAACTGGCGGAGCGAATCTCCCAGAGATCGACTGAGGCCAGACCTACTTGATTGTCGCAGGCACGCTCACTCAGGGTGGCCACCCCAAGAGAGGCGCAGAAGTCAGTAACCCAGAGCCGCACCTTTTCTGTGGTTGTCCCTTCCCTTTGGAACCAACTCCCGAGTGAGCTGCGCCTTGCAGAGTCCCTGCCCGCCTTCAGAAAGGCATTAAAAACCTTGCTTTTCAAGGAGGCATATGGTGACCTCGTATCTGGTTAATTTTTTTCTTCTTTCTTTCTTTCCCTTACTTTGATCCGCCGCCCCTCGTTGAGGGTTTTCCCTCCTTGCTACCTTCTTTTTACTTGCCTTGTTATCCCTGTGGATCTTTGTTTTAGCTGTGTTTTTAGCTGTTATTGGAAACCGCCCTGAGTTCCTCTTAGAAAAAGGAGTAGTATATAAATGTTCCAAATAAATAAATAAATATGTTTTTAAAATGTGGATAGAGAAATACATAGAGAAATGGGAAGAAATGTACAAACTTGCTAGAGTCAATAGGGAGCATAGCCCCAAATCTTATCATGAGGAAGGAAGCTCTTTTTTGCTGGGCTGGGGAACTGACAATACTGCACTCTTAGATGGAAATGGAGATAAATCAGAAAAAGTGTGATTTCATTTCGATTCATCATTCATCAAATTCAGCAAATTGCTAGAACAAATTTACAATGGTTTCTGACAAACTGATGAACTGTTTCATAAAATATTTTTTAAATGTTTAAACCCTATAAAATGCCTTCCAAGACACCTAGTGTCACCAAAGTTTAAAGAAAGTTTCCCATGACCATTCCTCTAAAAGTCCTGCATGTTTAGTGAATGTTGGCTCCCAATGTCTGTGTTATGCAACCCAAAAGAGGGCTACCCAGGTAACCTGGAGATACAAAATGTACACAAAAGCTTCCCAGGACTCATTTTCAAATCCCTCCAAGTTTGGGGAAGAGTGGATTTCAGACATCTGAAGCATACACTAACAAAGTGCCCCCCAAGGAATATGTGTGTGAAGATTCTAATTCATTGACGTGAGTTTATCTGGAAGTTGAGTCATGGCAACTGGACTTTTTTTTTCTTGAGAGATAGAAAAGTTTAACTGCTCGCCCAAACAGCTGTATTTGTTGGGTTTCTAGGTGTCATCTAACTGTAAAAGGCAAAGGAACTGTCACTGTCAAAACATAGCATCTCAGAAATGCTAAATCAAGGATGGACCATATGCATCTCATGTGTCACACATAGTTTTTAAGGGCCAAAATATAACCACAGTACCTCTGGGTCTTCTGAGCATCATAACCCACCCACTCAAAAAATTAAAATGTTTTAATTGTCTTTCCATCAAGGATATAGGATACAATTTTCTATTTTTGAGAGGGATAAATTTTAATATACATATCAACTATATCTATATTTGAGTAGGAGGGACCTTTTTTGATTTTTTTTTAATCTAGGTAATTACATCTGTTTGGGGGGTTTTAAATGAGTGAACTAAATGCTTTTTCAGCCGGAGGTGGATAATGATTTCTTTGAGGGAAAACACACATTTTTTAAAAAGTTTATTTCCAGCTTTATTTATTTATTTATTTTATTTATTTATATAGCTTGTATGCCGCCCACTACCCAAAGGTCTCTGGGCGGCTCAGAATCAGAATGAACAATTAAAACATCAAGATACAATAAAATTAGAACAATAAAACATGTAAATGTAATAAATACAATACATTAAAAACACACCACTAAAATTGCCATCAGGACCCACAATCATTAGTTTAAAAACTTTTGGAATAGGAAGGTTTTTACCTGGCGCTGAAATGTTATTAACGTCGGCGCCAGGCGAGTCTCATTTGGGAGGGCATTCCATAGTCTGGGGGCAGTTGCTGAAAAAGCCCTATTCCTGCAAGCCATCCCCTTCACCTCCTTAAGGGATGGCTCTTTCAGGAGGGCTCCCTGACTAGATCTTAATTGCTGGGTAGGTTCATATGGAAGGAGGCGGTCCTTCAGGTATCTAGGTCCTAAGCCGTTTAGGGCTTTATATGTCAAAACAAGCACTTTGAATTGGGCTCGGGCAGCAACTGGTAACCAGTGAAGATTATACAGAATCGGCGTGATGTGTTCCTTGGTGGCCCTACCACACACCAGCCGTGCAGCACGATTCTGAACCAGTTGCAATTGCCGAACCATTTTCAAAGGTAGCCCCACGTAAAGCACATTACAGTAATCAATACGGGATGTTACCAGTGCATGCGTAACTGTCATAAGGCTCCGTTCATCTAGGTAGGGGCGCAGCTGGTATATATTCCGCAACTGGAGAAAGGCACCCCTGGCCACCGAGTCCACCTGGGCTTCCAGAGTTAGACCAGGGTCCAGGAGCACCCCCAAGCTATGGACCCTGTCCCTTAGGGGGAGTGCAACCCCATCCAGGACAGGGAAGTGGCCCTCTAGCCTGTCTGACGAGGCACCCACTAACAGTACTTCCGTCTTGTCTGTATTGAGTTTCAATTTCTTAACCCCCATCCAGTCCATTATCTGGTCCAGACACGAGTTCAGAACAGAAACCGCTTCACCTGGATTGGTGGAGAACGAGAGGTAGAGCTGAGTATCATCAGCATATTGCTGACTCCTCAGCCCAAACCTCCTGATGACATCTCCCAGCGGTTCCATGTAGATGTTAAACAGCATGGGGGATAGTATTGAGCCCTGTGGAACCCCATGACATAAACACCATGGGGCAGAGCTACTATCCTCCAGCACTACCTTCTGGACACGGTCAGCCAGGAAGGATTGGAACCACCGCATCCAAAAGGACACCATGGTTGATGGTGTCGAAAGCCGCCGAGAGGTCCAGAAGTATCAACAGGGTTGCACTCCCCCTGTCTCTCTCCCGGCAAAGGTCATCATACAGGGCGACCAAGGCAGTCTCTGTTCCAAAACCCAGCCTGAAACCAGATTGAAATGGATCCAGAAAATCAGTTTCATCCAGCAGCGCCTGGAGCTGTCCGGCCACCACCCGCTCCAACACCTTGCTTTAGATGTTTAAACCTCTATTCCACATGACTACTGTAATAATAATAATAATAATAATAATAATAATAATAATAATAATAATAATAATAATAATAATAATAATAATAATAATAATAATAATAATAATAATAGCCTTTTTGGCTATGTCCCTCCACATTTATTCACATTTCTTAGGATTTCAAACTGTGGTGGGATTCAGACTGCTGTTTGTTCTGAAAAGAGGATCCCCTGTGGGGATAAATGTAGCATATCAATAAGTAAAATAAGTAAATAAAAATAAATTTCCCTCAGTGCTGCTGATATTTACCACTCCTACACAAATTGTCATTCACAGACTTTTACTAACCTACCTCATTTTGAACTGATGTATCCAGATTGGTTGTTACTGTTAATCTTTGAATATAGAAAGGGTTCCTTTCTTTCTTTATCCTGGATGAGGGTGAATAATTGGGTGTGTGTGTGTGGGGGGGTGCTCTTTCAGATAATATTTGTTTGCTCTTTTAAAACAAATTTGCATTCGTTGTGTTTCTGCTTCCTTTCCATGTTTGCTTTCCATTAATAGTTTAATTAATGGGCTTATTGGCAAGAAATCTTTGTAGAAACAACTAATTTTAGGTAAATAACATCAGAAACATTTCCCCCCTTAAAATTCCAGAGTGCCCTATTTCACTACTGGTAACCAACAAGATTTTCATCACATTATACCTCATATACAGTGTAACACAGAGTCTATAGGGCAGTGTTGGCAAACCTATGTCACAGGTGCCAAAGGTGGCACTCGGAACCCTTTCTGTGGGCACCTGACATCGGCCCTTCATAGCCACCTGTATTCAGTTTAATTGCTGTATTGGCACTTTGTGAAAAATTAGTGGGGTTTTGAATCGCAGTTTGGGCACTCGGTCTCTAAAAGTTTTGCTATCACTGCTAGAGGGGAAAGAGGAGGTATAAAACCTAACATGAAATTGATAGGAAAAGGAGGTGGTAGGGAGCAAGAAAAGTATAAACCAAATAAATTATGTTTGGAGAAGTGTGTTTCATTTTTAGAATAATAACAACATATAATTTTATTATTTAATTAGTCAGACTGCCATTTGTTTCTGTTAGTTCTCTGGAGCTAACTATATATATATATAGAAGAGGGATGTGAAGAAACCATATTAAATTACCACCTGTTCTCAACAAAGGAGAACAGCCCATCGGGAGTCCACTAACAACCTCCATGATATTTCCATCTCCAAAGTGTGAATGAGACAGCACATTTTTAGGGCATCAAGATTTGTACACAATGCTTCTGTGAAAAACACGTTTCTGTTCCCTTCATAAACAAAAGCACATGAACACTCAACAAGCATAGAGAAGTAAAATCAAGAGGCACAGATTAAAGGACCCTCCACATATCAGTTGAACTTCTGGAGGAATCCCAGAATGCAACATGTCCTGGATGGTCAAAAATGTATGAGAACAGTGGTTCCCAAACTTGAACATGCAGAGGTTCTCAGACTAACATTCAAGAAACCATTATCACTAGCAGCGCTGGCCAGGACTTCTGGCAACTGTAATTCCAAGAACATCTTTGGACTCAAGATCGGGAGGCACTCCATGGACCAATAATATCATATTCTGTTGTAGAACTGTCCCCTTATTATTAATGTTATCGCTCCATAAAATGTACATACAGAGTATGAACTTGTATTTTGTTTTTCCTTTTTCACTGATATTCTGATATTACAAATTGCAAAATAACCCCAACAAACAAAACACAGAAGGAATGTCTAGTGACCATTGAGAGAAAATGGATGCTTATGATTTTAAAAGCCCATGAAACAGGCTACCAGTTTTACTAGGCAATTTATTCAATTTTCACAGTATCATTAAATGTTAAAACTTTTATCCAGACTAACATAAAAGACCTTGCTGCCTTCCAGCCTATGGTAGCTTTAGGCTAGTTTCTCTTTCTTCTGAATGAGCTGAAGCCTAGTAAATATCTATGTGCCTAATTAAGACTTTGCAACCTCTCTCTACAATGCTGATTGATTCAAGCAGTATATTTTAAAATGTTCCAATTGTGACCATTATTTCACTGCTATTTTTCTTCTGCATGGGACTGTCAAAATCTGATATGTACACTTGTGTGAATCAACCCAAAATCAACCAACAAACAGTATTTCTGTCCTTGAACCAGGTAATTTTGGTCTTCCAGTGGTGCAAATCAATATCTAATTTGAATATTTTCATACTACTGTATTATCAGCAAGTGGCAATCCAAATAAATAGAGATCTCAGCAAATACTGAGGAGCCATTGTGTGAGATGTGCCAATAATGTACAATTTTCTCTTCCTAACAATTTAAATCCATAAATTCCAACTCAGCCTGAAAGGGATCCAGTAGCAGTTCTATAATTCTGCTATCAAAATGAGTGCTTAAGTGTACCATGTTCAAATAGACCCACAAAGCAACATTGCTAAAAGCATTCTTCAAGAGTTTCACAGCAATTAGTGTCTTGACACACGCTTCTCCCTCTCCCCGCACTTTTTCTTTTAACAAGCTGGTGCTACCCGTGCAGGATGGTTGAAGCTTGCCCTCCAGCTGTCTCTCACATTAGGTCAACAATGACATCAACATTAAGCACCATTTTCCACGGCTTCCATTTTACATTATTGTAAATGTTTTCTACTGCACCAAGTGCCTTATGTATGAAGCGCTGTGTGATGATCTGAGTGGAGCAGTAAAGCAAGTGACCTGAAAAACGTGCACAGCTAGAAGAGGGACTCAAATCTAAATACAAAGTCTAGGCTATAGGAAATACCTTTATGGGCCACTAATATTTTTTTTTAAAAAAAAAACATAGCAAGCTTTCATGGACAATATCCACTTCTACAAAGCAACCACCAAAGTGAAAACTTGGCAAGATGTAGTTTGCCAGGAGGTTAATTTAAGATGTAAAGTGCTGGGCAAGATGATTTACTCCAGGCACAGTTGAGCCAGGAAGCAGCAGGGCTGTTGAAGAGCCTCGTGGTGCAGCGAATAAACTGCTGTACTGCAGCTATAACTGTGCTCACGACTTGGCATTCAATGCCATGTAGCCGGATCATGGTTGACTCGGCCTTCTCTCCTTCCAAGGTCAGCAAAATGAGTATCCAGAACACTTGTGGGGGGGGGGAATGTGTTGCCTGCATAAATAAATTGTAAACTGCACAAAGAGTGCTTTAAGCAACATGGGGACTTATATAAGCAGAACACTTTGCTTTTGCTTTGTAAAGTTGTATCTGAAGCCAAGGATTGGGTTTCACAATCAAAATGTGAATGTTGAAATTGAAGGTATGTATGTGTGCATCGTCAATAGATATATAGGCAGACAGACAGACAGACAGACAGACAGACAGACAGACTGATTGATTTGAATTGATTGATTGATTGATTGACTGACTGATTGATTGATTGATTGAGTAGCTCTCTCTTTCAGGCTAATGTGATTTTAACAGTGATTGACACCATTTTTAAAGGGCTCCACAATGTGCAGCAACTGGAGTTGCTGTGAATTCTACTGTTTCCACCCCTTCTGTAAATTAAGCTTTAGTAGGGATGCAAATCTTTGCTTGTCTCCTTCTCCCAGGTGAGAAGAAGAACTTATAGAGTTGCCCTCCTCACCCCACAAGATTCTGAAGAATTTCCTGGTGCTCTTGCAAAAAGAAGAGAACAAGGCTTCTTACTTCTGTCTGTGAAGATTCTCAGTCATCCAGGTGAGTTTATCTGGAAGTTGAGTCATGGCTACTGGACTTCTTTTTTGAGAGATAGAAACGTTTCACTGTTCATCCAAACAGCTTCATCGGTCTCACTGTTCATCCAAACAGCTTCATCGGTCTGGTTACAGCTAGTGCAAATCCTCCATCTTATAGGCAGCTTTGACCTCTTGTCACCCTGTCCTGAATTAGGCTCATAAGATGAACAGTGGCCTAAATAGGCTCATTAGGGAGACAATAGTATCCTTAGCCTCAAGGTGAACAATGGCCTAAGGTGCTGAAACCTATCAAGAATGGGTCGTTAGTTACGGCCTTGGTGGTGAAGGCTTTTTGATTTGCCTGGGGACTTTGGAAAGCACAGCCTGATAAGTAGCAGATAGACTATGCCGGAGCCCACCACCTCTGTTGAGGGAGGGGTTTTTAATGCTCACATGAATGGCATCCCTTACTCCTCTTTCAAACCACCTCTCTTCTTTGTCTAATATGTGTACATCCTCATCTTTGAAAGAGTGCCCTTTGTCCTTCAAATGGAGGTATACTGCTGATTCTGGTCCTGACCTGTTGCCCCTCCTATGTTGGGCCATCCTTCTGTTTAATGGCTGTTTAGTTTCACCAATGTAGAGGTCTGAACACTCCTCACTGCATTGGACCGCATATACTATATTGCTCCTTTTATGGTTTGGTATCGGATCCTTTGGGTGGACAAGTCTCTGCCTTAGGGCGTTTATACACGACCCCTAAACTCCGGGGCAAATGGCTCCCAGCTCCGAAGCTTAAAAATGTTTATCCACCAGCTCCGGAGTTAACAGGAAATTAAGTGCAACCCCGCCCACTTTGGCGTGTCCCAGCGTAGCTTTCAGGTACCTGCTCTTTGGAGGTGAAAATTATTTGATCCGGTGTAAAGATAGTGAGTGCGGGGCTCTCCTTGTTTCTGTTTGTTGTTTTTTGGCTCCCGCCCCTTTAAGAGCTACTTTTACAGAGACGAGAGGCAGAACGAGGCTAGCAGCATGCTTTTCTTTCTCTTTTTCTCCCTCCCCTCACGCAGCAAGCAGCCAGGAAGTGTGGAGGGGGTGGGGACACAGGAAGAGCGACGAACCCCTAAGATCTCTGGTCCGAATTTAAGTGGCCAGCGGATCTTAGGGGTCGTGTAAAAAGGCCCTTAGTGTGTTAGTGGGTTTGAAATAAACAGTGGGCCATCCCAGAAGAACAAGGGATCAGTCTGAGACCCAGACCCGATGGAAGAACCTGGTCATTTCTTACAAGGCTGGAGTGTCGGAGAAGCTTAAAAGGATTTTTGGCAAACACCACATCCCTGTTTATTTCAAACCCACTAACACAAGTGTGTTTATTTTCTCTGAAAGAAACTGCAGTTGTTTGGGACAAATTACACCCATCCTTGATAAGGAGCCCCCCCCCAGGTGTTCTTACCTTGCATTTCCTCTAACCTCACATTAAGAAGTTTGTCAGGCCATGAAAGTTCCTTTTTAATGTGTATTTGTGAAGATGGCATAAATCCACAAGAATGAAGAATTTAGAAAGTATGCTCTGAATCCACATTTTTAGCAGATTTTTTTAGCAGATTCAGCAGGACTGAGAGACTAGTTCATTTCCTCATGGAATAGATGTTCATATTATCAGGTCCGGCACCCTTTAAAACCTTGAAGTCAAATAGAAACTTGGATAATTACAATTTCTGCCAATCTAGGTACCCAAATACATTCAGGAAGTGCAACTTCTACATTGCACCCAGAAAGATACTCTGTTTTGAAAGCATCACCTACTGTTTTAAAGGGGGGGGAAGAATCAGTTATACCATTTTTAAAAGTGATTTAAAAGGGGGCGAGGGAGGAAACACCATGATTGTCTTTATTGCTTTTTTATTATTATTATTTTTTCTTCTTGGTTCCCAGACAGAGCATAGATGTGGAAAATAGCCTATTGAGCTAACTTCCCTGCCTCACAGGAGCTGCAAATGTGATCCTTCACGAGCTCAGACAAAAATCTGGCATGGTACATTAGGCCTGATAGCAGATTCAGCATTTGCAAGCTTTTATCAAAACTGTGTATCTAAAAATCTTCATAACATGGAAGGCCAGAGAACGGTCCTCTGCCTTCATCATTTTCTGTCTGTACCCCACATTTTTTTGTTCTGTTTTCTGGCTTAGTTTCAATTCAAAGTTTCAACTTCAGTAGCGAAATAGAAGAAGAAGAAGAAGAAGAAGAAGAAGAAGAAGAAGAAGAAGAAGAAGAAGAAGAAGAAGGAGAAGGAGAAGAAGAAGGAGGAGGAGGAGGAGGAGGAGGAGGAGGAGCTTAATGGCTCCAGGCAGTCAAGTACCTGTGCATAATAAGGTGTAATGATAAAAGCAGTCCTTAATGACAGAGAATCCTGGCTTCTGGGCAAGTCAGAGATTTAAGACTCCTAGTACCTCCAATTCAATGATCCCAAGCTGTCCCAGGAAATCATACAATAAAGCTTGTGAATGCAAGGCTTTGACAAACCAGTGTTACTGCTTGCTATAAAGCAGATTTTAAAGTTTTGGTGCATCGGTCATTTACCAGCTTCAAATACAGATAGCATGCTCACAGATGGGGGTGAGGAGAAAATATGCATATGAAAGTCTTATTTTCCAAGCCTAATCAATAAGCAGAACTAGCTCTACCATCAAACAGAGCAAAGCCATTGACTCAGTCAGAAAATCCTGGGAGATGGTAGCCGAGCAGAAGATCAGAAATAAACCAGGAATAAAAGGCATTCACCAAAAAGAAAGAAGAGGACTGAGAGAAATCTCATCATGTCAGAATGGATGAACCAAGAGCATTTCCCTCTGTTTAATTTGTGGAATTCCCCAGGATCTAAAAATCTTTTTTTTTTTCTACTGCACCATATTGCCAAATAGAGACCCATATATTCATTGTGCCCAGAGTTTGTTTGTTTGTTTGTTTGTTTGTTTGGCTTTTATAGAGTCAAATAAATAAAATATACTGTCTAGTGTGAAATGATTTAATTTTAAACAAACAAAACCATGAGTGAATGCTATAGAATGAATGTCTAAGGAAGGAGGACAGTTGAAAAAAATGTGGTTTTTAAAAATATTTTGCATTACCTTTGCATCAGAACAAGTCTTAAGAATGGGTTTGAGATTAGCTGCCAGGGGTTTCACATTCTGATTAGTCAAGTAGCCAAGTGAGATGAGACAGCACTTTGTCTTAAGGTCTGATCTGGAAGTATACATTAGAGTCATGGCAACTTGAGAGACTGAAATGTTTCGCTGCTCATTCAAACAGCTTTGTCAGTTTGGGTGAGCAGGGAAACGTTTCAATCTCTCAAGAAAAAGAAGCCCAGTTGCCATGACTCTACTTCCAGATAAACTCACCTGGATGACTGAGCATCTTCACAGAGTTATGGTTAGACACATATGCTCTGGATGACCAGGCTGCTTACAGGGGCAGTGGGATTTTTTCCTTGCCAATGTTAAAGAAAGAAAGACTTAACCTCTAGTTCTTAATTTTTTCTGCAGGTGAAATGCAAGGATGAGAGAAGAACGGCCTTGCAAATCCTCACTCTCCAAAAAGCTCAACATAATAATAATAATAATAATAATAATAATAATAATAATAATAATAATAATAATAATAATAATAATAATAATAATAATAATAATAAAAGTGCCCTCTAGTGGGCATAGAAGGCAATTATGTCATATGTTGGAGGGCACCAGGCAGGGAGGTGCAGCCTTCCAAGGCCCTTCCAAGACCTTTAGGGTTGGCCATACTATGTCTAATGAAGGGGAGTGCCATCTTGTTTCCTTCCAGGGGGTCACCATTTTGTTGCCACCCAGGCAGCAAAATGTCTTCATCCATCACTGTTAAGAAATGGTCATGAAGGACAGCACCCAACCAAAACCAGAAATTAAAGTTACGTAGAAGGGTTTTTTTCAGTCTCTCTCTTATAGTTGTCAGCACCTCTTTCCCTTGTTACCATCAGGCAGAAGATATCGTAGTATAGCCTGCCGCACCAACAGACTGAAGAACAGTTTTTATCCATGGGCTGTCAGACTGCTGAATGGGAAATAATCCCGGGACAAGTATAGAAGATCTGGCCTGTGGGCTGGCGCATTCTGTGTCAAGTACACAGGGTGCAATAAGACTGAGTGGTTGCCAGTGGGATGGGGGTGGGATGGTGGTGGGGGTGGGAAAGGGAGACTCAGCCAATTTCATTGTGACATGTTGTACATTGACAATAAAGCTATTATTATTATTATTATTATTATTATTATTATTATTATTATTATTATTATTATTATTATTATTATTATTATTATTATTATTATTAATTATTCCTACCTCTTCAAATACATGTGGTTCTCCTCATCACCCCCCCCCCCAGCACACACACCATCAGCCAGAATAGCAGACATATATTCATCAGAGTTTAGAAGGAATAATTTTAAGTGGTGTTCAATGAGGCTTCTTCAGATATCAGAATAAAATTGGCAAGAGAGGAGAACATGGGTTGCAGTTTCTATTACACCCAGGTTACAAGGGCATTTGCACTGTAGACATTTTATACCCTTTTACTTTTATCAGGATGAAATTTAGAGACTTTGCATAAAGTGGCAAAATTCCTAGCTGCTGCTATTAAAATCTAGGACTGGAAGGTTTTAACGAAATAAGCGTAGACCCTTAATTGTCGGTAGGATCTTCCTTCCCTTTTTTTCTCTTTTTCTTTCTTTCTTTCTTTTTAAATTAAGATGTGAGTGAGAGATGTTTACTAATTCTGTTAAGCTATTTTAACTTTGTATCTACATTTTATAGTCATGTGGCATGTTGTAATTTGTCTTTGTATATTTGGATGTTGGTCTATGGCCATCTTAAAGATTTGAATTTGAGTTTAGAAGTCACTGGACTACAACTTTCAGAATCCCTCACAAAATCCACATGGTCATTCTGACTGAGGGATTCTGTGAAATGAAGCCTTAAAAAGCCATGTTCCCAGCCTGCTCTTATGAGAAAAGCTGAAATGCAGTGAACATAGCAATGCCCATAAAGAGCACCAAGGCAAGTCCTCTGTGCCAAGATGTCATTTACATAAAACCTTATGCAAGCACTTTGTGTTATCCTTGCAAAGCTTAAAAACTGCTTTACCAACCCTCAAGTGTCACTGGTTGGCATCTTATCCATTAAGTGACCATTTGCACATTCACATACATAGAGCGATTATTTCCATAATAGCCGCAAAAGCAGACTCAAATTGACAATATGATGTGACATTACGGGTCTAATTCCAGCAAATACCAGAAAGTGACTAGAAGTAAAAATGGAGCTGACAGAATATTGCAATTAGTAAAACCAGGACCACTGCAGATGTACATCAGCAAAAAAAGCAACAGGATTGATGGCTGATTATTTATTGCTATTGCTGCCCTACACACTGCCTCCTGCAGAAGGGTCAGATTTCTTGGCTAGTGATGTGAAGGAATCCTTGGCAAATTCCTGACTCTCATCAGTTTAAGCCAGTGGTTCTCAACCTGTGGGCCCCAGGTGTTCCTGGACTGCAACTCCCAGAAGCCTCCACCACTCGCTGAGCTGGAAGGGATTTCTGGGAGTTGCAGTTCAGGAACATCTGGGGACCCACAGGCTGAGAACTACTGGTTTAGGCCAAGGTGGGCAAAAGAAGCCACCTCTTTCAGTAGTGCCTCCTCTGTCTTTCCTGGTTGGAACTATTGGGAGCAACAGCCTGACAATATTCAAAGAGACATATTTTGAAAACTTCTGATTTAGGTTGTCTCAGCTTGATTCCTAGAGGAGTAATGTTCAACCCTACATGATTAGAGGAAGCTGTTGGCTCACATTTCAGGGAGAATTACTGGATTTTAAACCGTACCCTTAATTTAAGTATTGTGAGATGCCTCTGGTCCATTCAAGGTCAAAGAAATGGCACAGAATCTTGGTCTTCTCTGTGATGGCCTCCTCTTTATGGAATGCTCTACCGGTGAAGGCACACCAATCCCCTTACCTCCCAATATTCTGGAAAGATATAAGGTCTCTGCTTTTCGGGAAAGCATATAATAACTGGCAGTCACTTCATCTCAAGCTGCTCATTATATTCTGCAGTCAATTTCTTGTTTGTTGCTGCCATCTTTGTCATTTTCAATTTGTTGTCCTTTTTATTTTATACTTTTTGTTTTTATATTTGAATGGGGCAGGCATGGTTGCTTCCTTTATGCTTATTTTATTGCACGAAACAGCACAGATTAGTGGCAAGGACACTAGGTACAACCGATTGATTGATTGAGTGATCAACCAATGAATCAATTGCAATGAAGTCAAACGAAACCATCAAATAAGTAACTGATAGGTGCTTTGGACCTGTCTGACTACTGCAGGGGCTGTCCAAGGTGCTGAAACTTGAAGCCTTCCTGCAATTTGGGGAATAGGCTTTGGCACTTTGTCTATCTCCTGAGGATTCCTAGTGTGGTGCAGTGGATGGAGTGATGGACTACTATAGGCATCTTTCAGTGTCAAAGACACTATGGTATTACGCTTTGAATAGAAGCCGTGTATTTTCAATACCCCATGCAAAGCTGAAGTGGCCTCTTCAGAGCACATGGCCTGGATAGATTAATATGCAGGTTAAAACTGTTACTCTGGAAAACTGGTTTCAATTCTGTATTTTGCCATGGAAACTCACTTGGGAGGGGGGAGTGGAACTGGTAGAACCACTCCCAAAATAGCTCACTTACTTTGAAAGTCCTGTTGTGGTTTCTATAATGTATGCTGCTTAAGCAACAGACACTAATTAAGTATCAACCCATAGTGCTTAAAGCACTTTCTGGGTGGTTTACAGTTTAATCACACAGGGTACTCATTGCTTCTCCAATAAGCTGGATACTCAAATTACTGACCTTGGAAGGCTGGAAGGCTGAGTGAACCTCAAGCCCTCTAACCTGGCACTGAACATGGGTTGTGAGCAGAGCTTTGAATGTAGTATACCAGTTTAACCACTATGCCATGAGGTTTTGTTCATTTCTGACTTGACATCACAAGACACATAAAATCTCCTGAAAAGTTCAGAATAGTTTCAGGGCCAGATTCATTACCACACTGACACTGGATCTAGCAGTGTTCCTTCACAAGATTTTTCACAATCAGGGAAGAATGAGATTAGGGCTATTTTTTTCTTGTCAACTTCTCTGTAATTTGTGCAAAAAATCTTTTCCTAAAGCAAGTGCTTCTTTTTCCTTTTCAGAATCAAGCCCTTCTGAGAGTGAAGAATGGTGGCTAGTTGGTTAAAAAGATGCAAATACTGCAATGCTTCTGATTTACAGTAATGCATGCAATAAAGCAGCCCCCATGGTCAATTTTGTGCACTCAGGTTATTCATATCATAGTGTTATTTGCACAATTCTGCTTCATTAGTACCCCTAAAAAATTCTTGTCCCCATTCTCATTCTCTTGCCAAGAGCACCAGAAAGTCCCATGTTCTCTCAGTGGGAACAGAGAACAGCTCTGTGATTTTTTAAAATCCTTTTTGCAAGGATGAAGCAAGCGTTGATGTACATATGGATTCTGTGCTCTCTTTTGCCAAGGGCTGTGTGACACACTTGTCAAAAACTCTCCAATATTTGACCATCCTGGGCTTTGACCTATTTAGTTGCTCTTAATGAAGCACACTTGTTTATAAATCAGATCTTTCCCCCGATCTAAATACAAACTCTACTAGTAGCACAGGGAGAATCAATATCTTCTGGACATCACTCTGTATTTTGAGGTTCTTCAATTTACAGCAAAAAAGGGAGGCATAATTCCCCAAGTACACAGAAAGACAAAAGACAGTCTTAATTTTGTTTGTTTTGTTATTTTGCTATTTTTCCAGTCCCATCCATATAAGAGCTTGGAAGAGTAAATAAATGTTTAAATGGAAACTACTTCTACTTCCCCTAACCAAGTAGAAATGTATCAACAGAAGGTCTTTTCTGCAAAGTGCATGATAGGAAACACTGCATCTGCTTTATGTTTGTGTTTCCAGCCTCTTTTCAAATCAAATGAGAACGGACCATAAAAAGGATGGCAATATGCAGGGAATTTTGCAGTCCATCCTGTAGTAAAATATGAGGTATAAAAATCTGAGAACTTTGATGATCACATGCTCATTTGCATTTCCCCACATGACCTCTCTTTTTCATTTGGCTTCATTTGTCCTTAGGCATCACAGCACAAATGCCTAAGGACAATATTCAGTATACATTGAGCAACAATAGCAGCTCTGAACTGCCGTAGTGCAGGGAGGGGCCTCTTCGCCCACGCCAATGGCTGGCATCACATGTGTGCAGCCGAGGGGCTGCTGGCAGGGGTGTTAGTTCTATAAGGTCTTGCCATGTGGCGAGAGGCCTTTTTCTTGATCTTTATCATGTGGCAAGAGGTCTCTTTCTTGATCCAGCCATCCTCCCTCCTAAATAAGAGAATGAGATTTTGGTTGAGTAAGAGCAAAATGGGATTTTTTGGCTAGTACTCATATTGGACCGGAGTGGCTGTGTGTTTTCACCCATCCCATTCTCTTTAAGGCCAAGGGGAGGTTAATAACTGGTCATAATTGGCAGGTAGTGCAAGTGGCAAATTTAAATCAGGTGAAAGTTATTGAATACTATTGCCTACTGAGCAGGTAGTGCTCAATATGAATTAAGAAGTGGATTAAGAAATCAGGAACATTAGGTGTTAGGTATAAAGAGGTTCAAATATTAGGAATGGGGGCTGCCCAGACTGCAGGTTTTGGGTGGGTGCTGAACAGGTGGGCAGCACCCTTCTAATAATATTAGAAATCATTAACTGATCTGCTTACACTACATTCAGGCCCCTTTGTTTAATGGATGTTTAACAGTTGAATTGAGTGAATTTCATATCAATAAATTATGGCCCAATTTTAATCTCACAAACATGTCTCATCTCTTTATATGGAACTACCTCTTTCACTGAGAGCATTCTGAAGGGTGCAAACATTTGACCATTTAAAAAAAAAATGTCAACATGGTGATGTGTCTTTATTTGGAATCAGTGACACCATCATTTTACCCAACATCCCTTACATCAGTACGGAGTCCAAGACCATGTCATTCAGAAGGCTGCTTAGATGATTCTGACTAGCAGGGTCACTTTTTTGACTAATGAGGGAAGAAGCATCAGCAACTGAGATTTTTTTGGGGGGGGAATGGGAGGAAAAATAGCAGATGGGCTACATAGGCTAAAAAAAAAAAAAAAACCCTAGAGGCAATCTAGAAACTAGGCAGTAGTAGGTCCAAGTTGCAATGCCGCTGGTAATTATAAAAACGTGACTGTCTCTACTGAGGTTTTATTCCCACCAAAATGCTCTTTCAGAATTAAAACAGAACTGTCAGCATCATCCTACTGCCTACCAAATTTCAGAATCAAAAGAGTCATTTACTGGATTATTAAAAATTCAAGAAGGTGCCCTTGAAGGCAAGCTGATCTTGTTCCTGTTGAGGTGGCACCAGCAATTCCCTCTTGTCCGTTGCTGCATTAATGTCAAATGATAAGGAACATGTTTGCAATTTATTGTTGGGGAACTTAATCCAAAGCCATTCTTCCCCCTGTGTCCCTGTCCTTCTCTGTCTTTCCCATTCCCTGGGATGGCTTTATCCATTATGTTTATCTGCTGATCTGCCCTTCTCTTTATCCCTCATTCCAGCCTCACTCCCTTGAGCTGAGAAGACTTTAGAAACAGTAGGAACTAAATCTCCTGCCTAGCCCAGTAAAAGGCAAGGGTCTGGCAACTTCTTTCAAGGGAGAGAGAGCAGAGGGCACCCTCTAACTAAGGGCCTTTTTACACGACCCCTAAGATCCACTGGCCCCTTAAATTCGGACCAGAGATCTTAGGGGTTTGTCGCTCTTCGTGCATCTCCACCCCTCCGTACTTCCTGGCTGCCGGCTGCGTGAGGGGAGGGAGGAAAAAAAGGGACAAAAGAATAAAACCTTACCTCCCAGTGTTGGTGGACGCTGCCGGGGGAGCCCCGGTCACTTCCTGGTTCCTCTTAAAGGGGTGGGAGGCAAAAAAAACAAAAACAAAAAGAAGCAAGGAGAGCCCAGCACATCCGCATCAAATATTTTTCACCTCCCAAGAGCAGGTACAAGAAAAGTGCACTGGGTCGCGCTTACGTGGGCGGGGTCACACTTAGTTGTCTGCAAACTCTGGAGCTGGTGGGGAAACATTTTTAAGCTCCGGAGCTTGCAGCCATTTGCAGCGGAGCTTAGGGGTCGTGTATAAACGCCCTAACTGGAATCAATTCTGTGCAGTTTCTTCCAGCAAAGAGGCAATGTGAGCTGTTTTAACCACATGCCTTCCCTTCCCAAAGGTAAAATTGGTTTTGCTTCATAGAACAGTTTTAAGGCCCTCCCCTGGAACTACTTGACTCTTTCTCCTTTTCCTCCCTCACCCAACAATTGTGTTTATGCATCCACGCTCATGCATGTTTGCAAGCATGGGTTACAGATGATACTAACAGAAACATTCAAATTGCTGGTGTGTTTAATGCAATCCAAATGCAAATTATTTCCTTCACTCTAGTCTTTCTCCTGCCCCCAGGTCTGGTTTATGGTTTTTCTCTAGCACTATCCTACTTGGAATGGCATAACTGAAGGAAATAACTATTAAGATTTTACCACAGTATAAAAAAAAAACCTCCCCACATTGTTACAATGTTTATTACAGAAATAGGATTTCACTAAATCAGATCTGACACATCTCAAGCCAAGCAATCAGTGCCATATCTAGCCTACAATTTTCAGGCTCTCCAGGGTGAGTTGGCCACAACCCTTGATCAATAAGTCAGCTGCTAGAATCCAGGACACATCGACCAATGTAACATTCATTTGATGTCCTTACAAAATGTCCATAAATGATATTTGATTTCCCATTCTTAGTCATATAGCCAGAGAAAATGTTTATAGCATTCTCAGTAGAATCACAATTCTGTGCAAACCCCGAGGGCCCATATAGGGCATCTACCCCTTCCTTTGGTTTCCTCACCCCATATGTGCCTGCCAACTCTCTTCTTCTTCTTCTTCTTCTTCTTCTTCTTCTTCTTCTTCTTCTTCTTCTTCTTCTTCTTCTTCTTCTTCTTCTTCTTCTTCTTCCTCCTCCTCCTCCTCCTCCTCCTCCTCCTCCTCCTCCTCCTCCTCCTCCTCCTCCTCCTCCTCCTCCTCCTCCTTATCTTCCCTGACTGCCTTCAATAAAAATCTGACCACCAAAGCAATTTTCAAGCCTGGAAATCAGAGATAGGAAGCACAGAGAAGACCTTGGGCAAATAGCATCTCACAGCAAAAATAGTATATTTGATGTAATGCAGAAGTGATTTTACATTACATATTCTACTAGTATGGTATTGTGAAGAACTACTCTTGGGTTATCCAAAATAATCCCCCCCTCTTTTAGAGGACTGATGGGGCAACAGAGTTTCCTGTGCACACTGTAGGACTTGAATATCAACAGTGCATCACCTGGGGCCTCTCTACTAGGCTGCCCTCATTGGTTTGGTAATGGATAAAACTATTCACTAATTTTTGAATAAATCTAATTTCCTCCTGTGTCAAATCTAGTAGGAAGTTACATCCTACTTAGCACAATCACACCAAAAAACATTTTGAATTTTTGCCTCCATGGGGTGGGGAAGGAACCACAGCATGAAACCATTATCTAAAGGGTAGTGGTAACAAATTAACTTTAATTTATAAACAGCTCTAAAAATGGACTGCTTCCCATAGCAAACAAGTTGAAAGAATTCAGCTCTCCAATGTTAAGACGTCAGATAATTTCCTCCCCACCCACTGTACAGTATCTCTCTAAACCTTTATATTCTTTATTTTCTCTCCCCCTTTCTCTATTCAAGCAATAGCATGGGGATATGCTGAATAAGAGAGACTGTGTAAATATTATTTTTATGATGCTATTAATAATGGTGCTACATTGCTCTTCTAAGGCATCTATTATCAAAGGATCATTGAGTGTTTTATAAACATTAATTAAAGGCTTGCAACACTCATTCCTCAAAGACAAGCTTTAGCTAGTTCTTGTTGGTGACAAATAAATTTCACTCAAAGAGAAAGAATAGATTCATTCATGTCTGTGAGAGTAGCCAATCCATCAGGAATCAAAAATGAATCCTGTTCCTTCATTCTAAAGTTGGGCTGCTGGCAGCCCACAAATCAAAGCAGGTTGTCAGAAAACCCTGCTCATTTTCTGGTGACTAGAGATGGACTCAGACAAAGAAAATGAACAATGAAGTCCATAGGAAATCGCTGATCTATTTGTTCGGTCATTTGAAGAAGAAGAAGAAGAAGAAGAAGAAGAAGAAGAAGAAGAAGAAGAAGAAGAAGAAGAAGAAGAAGAAGAAGAAGAAGAAGAAGAAGAAGAAGAAGAAGAAGAAGAAATGGAAACATAAGTGCTTGTCTTGTTTAATACAGTTTTCTATATTTCTATATCTCAGATTTGGAGGTAAAGGGTCGGTTTGCTGCAGAAAGTGATCTTAGGTTTGTAGGTTTAAGGAAGCCTGGATGATAAAGAGAAATGCAAGCATTAATTCTTTTCTGCTGTAGGAAATGCCTGACATTTTATCTCTTTCAGTGACTGAAGACTGCATGTTGGAGGGGTAGGAAGCAGCACAGGACATGTCTATTTATCTTGTCCTCTCCTCTGACAGCTTCCCATAAATGTCAGGAGGTACTGCCTGTTGTATATCATTTGTAATGCCACACATAATTTTAATCCTCAGTGTTTTGATATTGCCCTCACTTTACAATTGCAATAAATCAGAAGTATTTGTTTTGTAGTGGGAAATGGAATCCTTCCAATGGGAAAGGCCTTTCTCGTCACTCTATCTGCTTCTTGCATTCTTGACCGACTCATTCCCCTCCCGCCGCCCCATGCCATATTGTGACAACAAATGCCATAACTGGAGCATGGTTCTGATAAAGCAGGTCTGCACAACAGGTAGACTGCAGGCTACCGTTTGCCCATGCAGGGTACAAAAGTAGCCCACCGGCCATCAATAAAAAGTGAGAGGATAAATTCTATGCCCCCCCCCATCGCAAGGGCCATCACTGCCCGAGCAAAGTTCTGAGTCTGCCAGCCCACTGTCTCAGCCAAATGGGGCAGTTCAAGTGCCATAGCGTATTGAAATCTGTTCCTTCCAGAACAGATTAATTGGTTTTTAATGCATTCCTATGGGAAACTGCTGCTTTACTTACAATTTTTATTTTACTTATGAGCATGTGCTCAGAATGGATAAAATTCATAAGTAGAAGTTTTAGTATAGTATCCCTCAGGCCGTAAAAAGTAGACTTTGGCCTGTTCAAAGTTGAACAGCCCTGTGATAAAGAATGCTTCAACACTTGTTAAAGGGGTAATTAAAGTCATCTTCCATGTATGCACCACTTTTCATTCATAAAGGATCCCCAAGTATACTCTAAGCTTTTGCAAAAGTGAGTAACTGCACTTCCAGCACATGGATACCTCCGGGGAAAATACCACCTTGTTATGAAATAACACAAAGGATGATTAGTGAGATGTTTCCTATCAACGTGTCTTGGAAGGAATCCCTAAACCTGAACCGCTTTGATGCAGAATCCCTATATACACACCATCCATGTGTTGTGCACTCCTTTGATACACCAGAACTCAGACAGAAGCATTGAGAATGAAAACATGCCTAGTGTTCACTTGCAGGAAACAGAAAAATAGCACAACAGAAAAAGGTTGATTTCTCTGTCTTTTACTCTAGCATTCTTGCCTAGAATTTGGGCAACTGGGGAGACATGAAATCACAATATATCCCAGCTGCAGAGATATAGTACAAGATGGAATGTTTCAGAAAATGGGCAGGTTTTTGTGCACCATCAGCTTTCAGCATTTTCCTGCTGAAATTTTCCACCAAAATGTTACTCCTGAGAAAGGTGGGCTCTCTAGAGTTGGTGTATACATTGCATACTTATCCTAAATAAAAACAACTTAAATATGTATGGAGAGTACACTGGATGCTGGTTCAATATTTATAAATGCACAGTTTAGTTCTGATTTACAAAAAAACCCAATGGAAATGGTGAAGGGGGTCCAGTCTCTCTTATTCATACATTTTTAAAAATGCAGTTTAGCTAAAAGATGATGAAGGAGAAGGAGAAGAACAAGGGGAAAGCTAAGCGAACATGGACTATCTTCTCAAATTTCCTTTGCATCCATTATGTCAAGTCAATTCAGGTTAAGAGCAAAATTAAAAGCAATTCACTTAGAGTAAATCAAGTGCTTTTTTAAAAAAACACTAAGACATCAGTTCGATCAGTGAATAGATATTATAGGAATTGAACTAGGCTCCTGGCTCTGAAAACTTCAGCTAAATCCACTTCTCTTTAATGTTATAGTTTTGAGGAAATTCTTGTTCAGTTTTACCGTAATTGTATTCATTTCAAATAATTTTATGTCCCTTTACTGTTAAAAATGCCAACCAGCCTACAATAAAAACAATTTAGCACAAAAAGAAACTGCAATAAAATGTGTAATTAATTGTAAATGTTCATGATCTCAAAAGTAAAACAGAATTCAATAAAATAATATTAGCAGCAATTACAGTAGTGACTAAAAGCCCATGAGAACAGAAAGGTCTTTCTTAATTGGTCAGTGGGGCGAAATACAAGTATTGATTCCTCTCTTGCACAGATGAACCATCTCTAAAATTACCACCACTAAATAATTTCCATATGTATCATTTCTGCTGACAGAGGCATCAGCACTATTGCAAAACCTTGAATTTCTGATAAAATTCCTTTTTGCTACACTGTAGAGCAGGGGTGTCCAAACTTTTTGCAAGAAGTGCCAGATTTGGTGAGGTGAAAATGTGAGGGGGCCAACTATTCAGCCTTAAGGGGAAACAAAGGGTGTGGCCCATACACATCTGTAACAGCCGTAAATGCTCTGGTTCCAAAGTGCTCAAGGGTCCTGCAGCTGTTGCATGGCCCAGGAATCAGCCCAAGCGCACCCAAGACACACCTCTGCTCACATAAGCTGCCCTCCCTTGCAAGGAGGTGGGGAGGACACTGCAGCAATAGAGCCAGGGGTGGGTAGGCAGAGCGGGTTGTCAAGGAGATGCCCACCAGGTTACCAGTACAGTTGTTGCTTCATGTCCTCTTGACCAGAAGCGGAACAGAAGAGTGACAAGAGAAAACCCAATCCCAGCGCTATGTACAGATTTGTCTCCCTTAGCACCCGTTACGGGGGCGTGGTCGAGACAAATTGCAGTTGTTATGAGACAGACATGAAGTATATATATTTTTTGATACTGATCTTAAATGCAATAACTACAGAGACAAAATGGACGTGAAGTAACCACCTAAGTAGAGAGGTGGGTCTCTCTTTGAATTCAAAAGCTAGAATGAATGAGTGGTTCCTACTAGAGAAAAGTCGCTCCCAGTCAGTCAAACTACAGACAGCATGTGAAGCTGTAAACAAAACTCCAAGATACACAACATACTCTGATATAAACAGTAATTTGGTTGCAGGTTCGTATGGAAGAATTATCTGAGTTCAAATCTGGTTCAAGCTTTAACAGTCAAGCCCAACACCTTGAAAGGAACCCTGCAATATAATGGAAACCAGTACAGATCTTTGAAGACAAGATTTAAATGTTAAGATAGAGATCCTCAAAATTAATCATCTGATTCTTGTTTTCTGATCTGACTGAAGTTCCTAAACTATCTTCAAGGGCAGCCGTACATACTATCAAAGCTATCTGTAATAATTTAACTATAAATGAAAACAGAGTCACAATATTCTGTTGAAATATAACGTGCTTAGCAACATTAGTCTGGTATAAACATTTCTGTTTTTGTGTTTATACATATGTTACCATGGAGTCCAGTAGGACTTGTGATCCTGCAAGAATGTCTGAAATAATAATACTGGCATGCCTTGCAAGGAAATTATATATGTATTTAGACTTGTGTGGAAAATCCATTTTGTTACTAACCTTGCTTCTTAAACTGCTACATTAAGTAAAAATGCATAGTTCCATACTTTTTCTGGAAGCAAAAAATACAAACAACACTTTTTTCTCTCTCTCCAGGATAATAAAATTAAAGTAAAAGCAAAACAATTTAATTGTGTAGGCTACTCATTGCCCCTGCCCCCAGCGAACCGGGTACTCAGTTGACCAACAATGGAAGGATGGAAGGTTGAGTCAACCTTGAGCTGGTAACCTCAGCCCAAGACTGAACTCAGATCAGAAGCAGAGTCTTCATTGCAGTACTGCTGTGTAAACCACCACACCATGGGGTTATTCAAATTAAGTTACTAATAATTTTCTTCCCCTGATTGACACTCAAAACCAGGTGCCTAATGACACATTTCCTGACAGTAGAGTAGACCCTGTCCTTTGTACTACCTAAACAATCAACACTTTTAGAGGAGACAGATGGTAAGTTTGGAAACACAGAATAATTCTTAATATACTTTCAAAGATTTTTTTTTTAAAAAAAGAACTCCATTTGTATGCCTTGTTGGTGGAAGCAATGATGTTAACATTCTTTAGCACCAGTCAAACATTGTTAGCATAATTCATAACCTTTGCTTTCCCCCATCAGCAATCTTATCCCACTGTGTATCAAGAAAGGGGTAAAATGGCTCCCTGACTTGGCATGATAGGTAGGATGAGAAAGCCCCAATGATTATAGCATTCTCTATAAAACCTTCTCTCCTCTTCTTCACTGAAAGCATTAACGCCTGCACTTTTGCTTCCCTCAGTCACATTTACAGTAAGTAGTAGTTTTGAACTCTATCCCACAGAGGAATCCTGAAGTCAACCTTCCCAGAGACAATACTGTTGGGTGTCTCTTTCTGCCGAAGCAGCTGAGCCATTTCCATTTACCTCTTGATGCTCCCCGTGATATTTTTTAATTTAGCATCTTTTGTCACTACTGGTGGAAGTTCAGGGTTATTTAGGGCGGGTTAGAAAAGTCTTGACGGCCCCGTGGGAGCCATGTCCTAGCCTAATGGCTTTACGTGTCTTCCTATGCCATTAAATAATTCAAATGTCTTTTGCTGCTGAATTCACAGCAAAGAGAGCCAAAGACAGAGAGCGTTAGCAGCCTGAAACCCCTTGGGAGAATCAAGGCCTACATAGGGAAAATGGCATAATTTATCGTATGCCCTGCCACCAAATACCTTGTCTTTGGAAATGAAGCTCGAAGTTGTCAGTGGTACATCTTGCCTACACTAAGTAATAGGACATCTCCTGGTATGCTTTCAAATAGCTCCAGGAATATTCAGATTCATCCATGTTCCTACAAGCAAAATGTTAAGAATGCCTGATCAAAAGTCTAGGTGGTAGGAACTTTAAAAAATGTCTGTGCTGCATCAAATCAAGGTCAGCAGTTAGTCACCAGTCTTTCCCTCAAAAACTGCAAATCAGATGCCAGAATATATAGTATGTTAGCATTTTCTATAAGGCTTCAGTAATGGCTGCAAGGAATGACTGCCACAAATTGTTTACCAGATGAAGCTTCAAGAGATTCATAGAATCATAGAGTCATAGAGTTGGAAGAGACCTCAAGGGCCATCTAGTCCAACCTCCTGCCATGCACGAACCCCATCACAATATTTCTGACAGATGGCCATCCAGCCTCTGCTTAAAAACCTTCAAAGAAGGAGACTCCACCACCCTCTATGGAAGCATATTCCACTGCTGCACAGCTCTAACCGTCATGAAGTTCTTCCTAACGTTCAAATGGAATCTCTTTTCCTATAGTTTGAAACCATTTCCCCGAGTCCTAGTCTATGAAGCCATGGATCATCAAGGACAGCACAACACAGGTGATGGTATGGTAGTCAGTCCTCGAGGCAGTAGCTATTTCGGTCTATTGGAGTTAAAATGGATCAGTGGCATTAAGAAAAAAACTAATTAAGTTTCATTTAGCAAATATTTTCTTGGGCTACATCCTCCTTCATCAGATGCATCTCTTATAAATTATTTAAGGTATCCACTGGACTGTCCATGGTTGTCCATGTTTAAATCTATGAAAAGCTGCACTGTGGATATTAGGTCTGAATCAGAACTATTTGACATATCACGTTATTATTCCAGATAAATTGGGGTGCCTCAGCAATTTTAACTTAATTTTGGAGTTGTGAGACAGATTTATTTAAACTCTTCAGTGGATGGAAAATTCCATGGAGGTTAGTTTGAGCTTCTCAAAATAAATGGAAACATTTTGTTTCTGATAAAACACATACCCTCAGCTGTTTCAAAATATATATTTGTATTTTGTCTTGTTTTTTTTTTTTTAAAAAAACTCTCTCTTTACAGCCACAAGTGACTGATATGGTCACAAGACTTTCAGGTTGCATCCCTGTTTGTGACATAAGCTCAGAATGAGGGCAGCTCAATACTTTATACTCCAGGATGACTTCCGCCTAATAAATCAGGTTACCGTATTGCAAAAACCTGCTTATGTGCATATTGGATTTGATCCTAGATATTTCAAACTACTATAACAGTATTGGCGAACCTATGGCACGGGTGCCACAGGTGGCACTCGGAGCCCTTTCTGTGGGCACCTGACATCGCCCTTTCACAGCCACCTGTACTCAAGTTAAATTGCTGTATTGGCACTTTGCCAAAAAATAGTGGGGTTTGAATCACAGTTTGGGCACTCGGTCTCTAAAAGGTTCGACATCACTGCATTACAATGATGAAACCACGTTGACAGGGCTGGTGCTAGGTTTTTTTTGTGCCCTAGGTGAGGGGCTGGGGGCGGGGGCAGCGGCGGGTGGAGGTGGGGGCGGCGGCAGGATGTGGGGCAGCAGGGTGTGGGGCGGCATGGGGCAGGGGACAGAGGGGGGCGGCGACAGGCACGGGGGGTGGCCGGCAATGGGCATGGGGGTGATGGGCGGGGGGCGACAGGCGGCAGGGGACAGCCAGCGGTGGCCACCGGCAGGGGCGGCAGCAGGGGGGCAGCAGGTTGGCCAGCTCCCTCTGTCCATTTTGGTGCCCTGGGCAACTGCCTAGTTCACCTTAATGGATGTGCCGGCCCTGCACATGGATATAACTTACCTCAGACTAGAACTGACCTCTTAAGAGCCTCGTGGTGCAGTGGTTACACTGCTGTGGTGCAGCCAAAACTGTGCTTGCAACATGGGCCTCAGTGCCAGGTAGTAGAGATGGGCACGACTTGAAACATTTTTTTTTCCGAGTTGTCGTTAGTCGGGCCGGTTCCGTTTCGGGTCGTTTCCGTTTTTTGCAAAAATTCACAAAAATTAGTCGGTTCGTTTTTTCGTTGTCGTTAGTACTGGTTTTTTTGGGGGGGGAGCGGGCTCCTGGAGGCACCTCTGTGGGGTGGGTGCCTCCTCTGGCCCGCTATAAAGGGAAAGTGGGCTCCTGGATGCACCCGTGGGTGCCTCCTATCCTCACCCACTAGGAAGGGGAAGCAGGCTCCAAGAGACCCCTCTACATGGGGGTCTCCCCTCCTCACCTGCTGCTGCTGCAAAATGGTATGCAATAGCCATATGGATATTGAATACCA
Source organism: Phrynocephalus forsythii (assembly GCA_029282475.1). Classification (NCBI taxonomy): domain Eukaryota; kingdom Metazoa; phylum Chordata; class Lepidosauria; order Squamata; family Agamidae; genus Phrynocephalus; species Phrynocephalus forsythii. Next base: position 12,413,989 of record JAPFRF010000022.1, read on the forward strand.
GTTGTGCAAATGTGCAGACAGTGACTGTGAAGACTAGTGCATGGCACTGAACCCAGAGCCATAGGTGAGATGCCTAACTAAGGCTCTCGTAACACCATGTCTCACACAGAAGGGAATTGTACTTGCGTGTAGTGCAATGCAAGTACATCTGGCTTAGGGTTAAGGTGGGTTAGGGTTAGGGCTAGGGTTAGGCTAGTGACGGGTAAGGTTACGGTGGGCTAGTGGGTTGCACCTCTGGGTGCCTCTCTGACCCACTAAGAAGACAGTCTGTGACGTATGGGTACGGAGTTAAGGGTTAGGGTTAGGGTTAGGGGGCTAGGGCAGGTTTTAGGGTTTTTTTGGCACATCCCAGAAGTCTCCATGGCCAAGTGGCCATGAGTTTGGTGGGATGGCTCCAAAAATTTGCATGGTCGTCCACTCCCACATGGCTGGCCACTCGGCCAGCCCATCATTGCGCAGGTGTAATAAAATAAAATAAAATAAAATCAATGGAGGACAGAGGAGGAGAGGAGAGACATTTTGTTGCAAGAAAAAACCCACTGCTACTGTGAAAAATCTGGCAGTTTATATATTTTCGCGTGTTTCTGTTGTGCTTGTGTGGTTTTGGACCACGATTTCAAAAACAATATTGTGTTCGCCGCCCCATTTTGGATCCCCCGCCCGCACCGCATGGCATGGCGACTCGAGTCCGGCTGCCCAGGACGGGGGTGAGGCGGGACCCCCCCTCCAGAAACCACCCCTCTGGTAGGTGCCCTGCGCCCTTAGTCAAGCAGGCATTTTTCCGCCTGCTTTTTTGGCCCGGGAATGGGTGGGGGGAGAGTTTAAAAGTTTTTTCCTGTGCCGTCCGTGCCGCTTGCTTGCGCTTTAATTGCAGCGGCTGGCGGCCGGCGAGACTGGGCTTTTTGCTGGCTGCCTGCGAGCCTGCGGCGAGTCCCACCAGAGCAGCCCAGGACGGGGATGGGGGAGGCCAGGGACCTCCAGAAACAACCCCTCTGGTAGGTGCCCTGAGGCACGGCAGGCATTTTTCTGCCTGCTTTTCGGCCGGGAACAGTTTTTTTTTCACTTTTAAAAACTTTTTTTCTGTGCCGCGTGGCATCGTGCGATCGTGCGATGCAAGGAACAAGCACGACAAATCAGACCAAAATTGTTCGTTAGTCGGTTCGAGCTCGAAGTCTGGTGGAGTAATTCCCATTACCGTTTCCGTAGAGTAACGGAAATGAGTAACAGAAACGGAAACGGGAATACCGCTAAGTCATGCCCATCTCTACCAGATAGAAGGCTGAAGGTTGACTCAGCCTTCCATCCTTCTGACGTTGATAAAAAGAGTACCCACCTCATGGGGGGGGGGGAATGTGTGGTCTGCAAAATTAACTTGTAAACCACCCAGAGAGTGCTTTAAGCAATATGGGGAACACTTTTTGCTTTGCTTTATTACTGGGTTGGACACGACTGCAGACCAGGCATTTTCTATTCAATGACTCAGCAGGCTGCATTGTCTAATCTCAGTGCAACACAGGTGCCCAGGTGAGTATGTTCTCAACTCTCAGAAGTATATATTTTGTTCTCTGGCTCAGAGATGATATCACATAGCATGAGGAGGAAAAAAAAACCCTATCCTGTTTATTTTAAAATGATCAATTTGCTTTAAATGATCAATTGCTTTAAATGATCAATTGCTTTAAATGATCAATTTATTTTAAAAATCAAAATATGCAAACCTTGTTTCTGGCTAGATGAATCTAGCATGAGGAGGAAAAAAGACTATCCTGTTTATTTTAAAATGACATTTGTAATCAAAACATTCATTTTAACAAAGGACAGTGTTAAACATTCTTTTAACTTGTTCTTTTTTCCTGTAGAACTAATTGGTTTTCCATCCTAATGCAGTAGGGAGGGGAGGCCTTTGTGAGTGCTTAAGGTTCAGACTTAATTTACAGAATACAGCTTTAATAACCTCTCATGTTTACCTCTAGTTTTTCTGATGTCTGTTCTTCCCTCCATCCTTGGTTCCCTCTTTCATAAACTCTCACTCCTAAAATAGGCACATGGATTCAATCTAATTTAACTCTGAGTGATGCAGGAGGGAATATGGACTGATCCCACCTCCATTTCGTTGTGTCTTCCAATTGCAAACCACTCATCAAGCTCCCTCAATATGCACAGATTGAGTCCACCTCCTTTAGCTTTTCATAGGAGTACTAAATTGGGTCAGTTACGTGAACATTGGCCTCATAAAATTTTCTCAACAGAGACATCAAGAGAAAGAGAGGGATCTCTGAACCATTAATGCTTCATAAAATTTTCACAAGGCTTCAGCTGAAAAAAATGGGAAGTTAAAAAAAGGAAAACAAACAGTGATGATGTTTGCATTCAGGCGTTTTTTAAAATCAACATTATCTCTCTGATGCATCCCCCTCTCAGCTACCCCAACCCCCCACACACACTCTCTCGGCAATGAAGAAAGCAATCAAGCATGACGCCTGCAGCTTTCCGACTCTCCCCATTTCTAATGTCTTCCCAGTTCAAGACACTCCCAGACAACTCAGATTGAAAGTTAGTGATGAACTCTGCTACTTTCCAACTGGGAGTCCCAGCACAGGATGTGCCTGGCAGCCTGCCAACCACTGGACATTCGCTCAGCTTGTAACTCTGCTGCTGAGCTAAGCTGGAGGCCAATTTCAAATCATTGACGGTAGGCTTGTAAATACATTCGGTTTTAGCCCTGGGTTGATGGACATTGACCTTGTATCTACCTCTAGAAAGCGGGCAGCCTCTCTTTAAGCAAAACGACTCAAACCTTGCACTATGTGTGGTTCGTTACAACAATCCCTTTTCCCACTAAGATATACTGCAAGGGGCTGCACCTGTACAGCTAGCTAGAAGGAAAGACTATAGCTATTGCGACAGCAGGGCCTGCTTCTACACTCTGCCTCCTGCAGATTCTGCTCCAGATTCAGATGTTGCACTTTTACTAGCTATGTGGATTAGATATCCTTGCTGGAGTGGAGTTTGAAAAACCTGAATCCTTTATTCTTATAAGAGGAAGGATAGAGCTCCATTTTTGACAAATCAGACAAGCAGGGAATCCTTTCAAATTTGAAAAACTACACATCAGAAAAAAGGTCCAAGAATATTTGCTACCAATACAGTATTTTTTCATTACAGAACTATTTTTATTAAGAAATCAAACAGAATTCACTTTTAAAAAAAAACACCACATAGATTTAAACACAAGGCACAGCCAGAATCTTGTTACTTATGCCCACTGGTGTAACACAAACATTGTAATTTTCACAGATGAATTGCCACCACTTAAGCAACTGGTGCTTGTTTTTCTTGTCACGTAGCAGGCATGGGACTTAAGAGTACAACAAGAAAAAAACAAGCACTGACTTAACTGGAGGCAATTCACCACTGAAATTTCACTCTGTTGGAGATATACTGGCATTAGTACAGAAATGAGAGAGAGATTCTGGCCAATCTTTAGAAAAACATTTTTTTAATGAGCCACTTCCCTCACTTTTACAGAAACAAAATGGAGTGGGAGAGTTTTTAATAGCTGTTGTGCAAGTACCTGGTTGAAATGTGTGGCTGACAATTTCAGTTACACAATGCCTTTTGGAGTTATCTGAAATGCTACTTTAAGGGCAGTGGAAAACTAGAACCATTACAGTAGAAACAGGGAACCTGTATCTCTCCAGATCATGCTGGACTAGATCTCCCAGCATCTCCCACCAGTGATGGCAGCAGTAGCCTAACCAACAGACAGACAACAACACAGTTTTCACCCTTGCTTCACAGAATAAAATCTGGATGGCTCTAATTACAGTATATTTCTGTGTATATGATTACATTTGTCTAAAATTGTTAGACTAAAAATTGACAGTCATCTTGTGCATGGAAGTAAACGAAGGAGAGAATGGTGCGGATGCATAATGTTAATTTTGGGTTGGAAAAGTAGGGGGTCATCTTATACATGGGGACATCTTTTAGATGGGAAAATATGGTATTTGTCTCATTGGTGATCAAAACACACAGAGGGTCAGTCTCCAACTCTCATTTACTTCGTAAGTGACCTGTTCCTGATTATGACTGTTGTGGATGCAGCACAATACCCCAGTTAGAGCAGGTGCACCTAAAAAGTCAGAATATGTCCAATCTCTGATACGAGAAAAATAAACAGAAAGGAGTTGAGTCATGGCAACTGGACTTCTTTTCTTATGGACTCAAAACACTTCTCGACTCATCCAAATAGCTTCACCTGAAGAAGCCACTTGGATGAGTAGCAAAATGTTGCAAAAGAATGTCCAGTTGGCATGACTCAACTCCCGGATAACCTCACCTGGATGACTGGGAATCTCTACAGACAAGCAAAATGAGTGTGGACTGAAGCACAGTATTATACACTTCTTTGATTACCTGGATGCTGATTTACTGCATGCTAGTACCTTAAGATACCTTCTAACAGCTACTACAATTTGCACATCTACTGAAAAGGCTGCAAGGCCAGCTGGACATGAATTTAAAAGAATACCAGCTAACCCTGAAAAATTATCATTCATTAAAACCTTAAGCATCCACTTTACAACTTGTAGTGGAGGTCATGTCAGGCTCTTCAGACCCAAGAGCAGAAGTGGTGGCATCCCAAATGGCTGCCAAAGGCTTCAAAGAGAAGTGATGAGTGTGTGCTGATGTAAAAAGTGTGTGCTACATTAGCAATTCTCTAGCGTTTGACCCAGACTTGTTAAAAGCCACTCAGCAGATTGCCAGTGGATAAGTATCACCTCCAGCTCAATAGAGAGTGAAATACTTCTGCACTAGGAATAAAGCTCCTGACTTCTTTTTATGCCACAGTTACTCCAGTGATGACCCTTCACATGAGCCATGCCTGCAAGAGACCTGTGTGTAAGTATCTTAGCATCACCCAGTGAGAATGCTTGACTTGGAATTAACATTATAACTGTCCTAATTAGATTGTTTGAAAGTAAAATGTAGGGTTTACAGATAAAGCTTTTTTCAACACCAACTGCTGGCACATTTGCTATTAGCTACAGCACAGTAGGACCCTAGTATCTGCTGGGGATCAGTTCCAGGCCTTCCTGTGGGTAATGAAAACTGTGGATAAGAGAGAATGCCAAAACCCCACCCCCAACTACTGTTTTGCGACAGTAGCTTGCTTTACAGCTACTGTATTGTTTGTATAATTTTTTCCTCTTCCAAACGTGGATAACTGAACCAGTGGTTAATGAATCAGTGGATATGTGGGTCCTACAGTACAGTACTTCAAAAATGCTCTTTTGTTCACTTTGGAATTGTCGATTCCAACCTAGCATTTTTTTTTTTCCTCCAGAGGGATTACAAATTTCATACATTACCTTAGGTCCTTTTCCAAGAAAAAAGGTGGGGTAAAAATATTCAAAATAAAAAATAATAGCTAAGGATGATGGTTCCAATATGGAGATTATTAGGTTGGGGAAAGACAAATGGATCTCATCTGTCCAGCCACAAAAGATCCTTTACAAAGCTCTCCAATAAAGTCCTTGACACTTTTTAGATGCTCTTCTTTAGCAGAATACTATAAAACCTTTGCATGAAAGATTCTTGTGGACTTAACAAAAGGTTTCATACCTCCTCCTAAGCACAGCTATCAAGTCCTGTTCTCATTGGCAACACTATTCTCTTGTTGGACAATAGTGTCAAGAAACCCCATCCATCGTTGACTTGAGCTTCTGAGAAGTGACCAGGAATATCTGAATTGCTCAGGCTAGAATCACTTGCATACTCCTCCAGGGAAAGTGTATGAGTGCCTTCTTTGTGAGGACAAGGAACATGGACACACGGGCATAAGAAACTATTAGAAAATGTAAAAAAAATATGTTCAAGTTTCTTCAAAATCATTTGTCAAAGTGATAGGGATAGTAACACTTTCTCTTCTGCTTGAGGGAAAATTAAATAAAAATACTATCTGCTCTCATTATGTGATGCCAGTGCCATCTTCAGAGGGAGTGACTAGCTACCGGTGGGGAAACTGGGCCCATTACCCTGTGCATGTTCCCACATATCAGCTGGGTGGTTTGGATACTGTATGTACAGAGGCAGCAGCAGACTCCCAGCAGGGAAGAATGTTGGGTGCTTAATTTTCTTTTGGCAAAATGGGATCACCAGACTGAACCAGGAAGTAGACCAGTTTGTTGGTTTTTCTAGTCCCCAGTTTGGTTTGCATCCATTTCTACTTCTGTTCAATATGCCCAGTGCCAAAATGTGGAAAGATTATTCTTTGCAAAACTGGAGTTGGAAGTACTTCTTCCAAGCTCCCTTTTTTGTTTTGTTTTGTTTTGTTTTTAAAAGAATGCCAGATCTACAATTATTTAATGACTAGCAGCAAACCAAAAGCCTGGTCTTCCCTGTACTGCCTCCCTCACTGATGCATGCCTGGAGACAAGGCAACAGTGTTTTGGATTTGTTTTGGTCAGCAGGGTAGCAAAAAGGAGGTCAGGTGGCTACCTTGGAACAGCAGGCCAGAATGGTGGGATGGGGTTAGATTCCTTACAAGGCTGCTTTCCCAGGGAACGTTGGCATATGGCTTTCTGATAGTAATCCAGGCTATAGCAATTCAGACCCTTGTAGAGCACTAAGCATCTGCCCCTGGCAGTTTCTGTTCTCTGCCCACTTGGTGCACACTTATTGGCACTGGACTTGCATTTCTTTAAAGAGAAATTGGCCCTAGCTTCATATTTTATATTGATAGGATACCTGCTTCCTGATGCAATCTATGACTCATCTTAAAATGTGTATCCTGCATAATTAAATGGTAAACCACCTACAGTGCTTTAACTGCTGTTGGATGGTACATAATTAGAACACTTTGCACTTTGCTTTTTAGGACTGTAAGTTGCCAGTTTGCTCTGGAGATGGCTATGACTGGTCTAAGGATACTTGCGGGATCAGCTTTGGCACAGATTTTGAGGTTTGGCCATACAGATTATGTTTGCAAAACCAAAAGTGAAAATGTCAGAATTCAGTAGAGTAGCACCCTCGTATCCGCCCGGGATTGGTTCAAGGCCTTCCTGTGGAAAATGAAAAAAATCCCCAAATCTGCTGTTTTGTGACAGCAACTTGCTTTACAGCTGCTGTTTCTGACAGTAGCTTGCTTTATGGCTGCTGTTTGTGACTAGTTTGCTTTGCAGCTGCTGAATTATTTGTTTAATGTTTTTCCTCTGCCAACCGTGGATAACTGAATCAGTGGATAATGAATCAGTGGATACGGTGACCCTACTGTATACTTCTAGAGCTAAGTTTCTGCAGTTTTGCAGTCTAGGTAGGAAAGGATTCAAGCTCCTTATAGTGCCTTCTCACTGTTAAGACAAAACAAAACTTTCTGCCTCACCCCAGAGGCAAAAACATAAAGTATGAATTCTTACCCCATAAATATTTATAATATATGCTTTTAATTGTACAATTCTGCAACATGTGAGCCATCCAAATTGATTTACAATAGAATAAAAATATTCACAACACATTTTTCAGAATATACCCACGTCTCTTACAGTTTCATCTAGAACAGGTCCAAGTAGGTGCTTTTTAAGTTTGTCGCTTCCTCACCAACCTAAAATACCAACTTTGGTCATGAGGTAAACAAATTAATAACTACGAAAAGTTACCTTCTTAAAAAGATTGCAACTTTCCTTGGACAACATTCTTCCACCACCTAGGCTGAAACATTTTGGGAATATTTGAAGGGCTAAAATAGTTTCACAAACATTGACAACAGATAACACCATGCATAGCTTTGGCTTGTTAGGATTTCTCAGATGCAAAAATGTCCAAGGTAACTAAGGGCGCTTTTACACAACCCCTAACATCCGCTGGCCACTTAAATTCGGACCAGAGATCTTAGGGGCTTGTCGCTCTTCCTGTGTCCCCACTCTGGCTGCTGGCTGCGTGAGGGGAGGGAGAAAAAAAAGGAAGAAAAGATTGTGGCTCACCTCCGTTCTGCCTCCGCTCTTGCCGCGGCAACATTCCAGTCTCTTAAGTAGCTCTTAAAGGGGCGGGAGCCAAAACAACAACAAACAGAAGCGAGGAGAGCCCCACACTCACTATCGTTACACCGCATCAAGCAATTTTCACCCCGGAAGAGCAGGTACTTGAAAGGTGCACTGGGACGTGCTAAAGTGGGCGTGGCCACACTTAATTTCCTGTAAACTCCGGAGCTGGTGGGGAAACATTTTTAAGCTCCGGAGCTGGGAGCCATTTGCCCCGGAGTTTAGGGGTCGTGTATAAACGCCCTAAGTAGCAACAGGGCTTCCATACAAGATTAAAGAGAGGCAATTGGTTGACAATTCAGCTGGTATTTAAATATATCCCAATATTTACAGTCTGCAAACTTCCAATCACCATGGAAGCTTTTTTTCCAAAAGGTGGGGGTGTGAGGTTCCCCAAACAGTCATTTTGTTTTCTTCATTCTCTTTTCTCCTGGATCAGTCATTTGTCTGAGAAGCCCCTGGTGTTCTAAACCAGCTGAATGTTAGATTTGCAAATTATTTATACTTCTTCCTTCTCTCTCCTCCATCTTTTTTTCACTCCCAAGTATGCACCCCAGAAATATCAAGTTCTGCCTGAAGGAGAGGAGAGTGTAAGAAGAAAGCAACAGAGGCAAAAAAAAAAAAAAAAAGAGCAATGAAACCGCCTGCACCGTTCTTATTGGTTTTATAAGGGTCACATTTGTCCATTAATCCACCTGTGTGAAGTTTCAGCTCACAGAGAAATCAATGAGAACCTCTCAGACAGGCAGATTATTCCAAAAGCACCAGTCTGCCTTCTTTTTCCTGGTACTTGCAAACCACCTTCTTTTGCATTTCCTACATCATGCAGCCAAGAGCTTAGGGAAATGGTTTAAATTAAAATGTGGATCACAGAAACTGGATTTTCAGGCAGATCTGCTGAGAGCAGAAAGTAGCAGAGCACACTGAACACATTTTCCCAACCTAGCACAGGTGTTACTGTCGAACAAAGTGGTGGGGGTGGAGGCAACTATCCAGTAAGAAAGCTAATGTAAGAAACAAAAATATGTTATTTTCACATGTACTCTGAGCATAAGCAGACTGCTTATGTATGATGCAAAGACAAAAAATAGGCTTGCTAAGAGCTGGCCTGCATAGCACAAACTTTAAACTCCGCCCCCCCCCACTTTGACACTTTGGTGGATGAAGGCTGGTACCACTGACCAACCGAAGGAACAAAGACATTCCAAGACCAGACAGAGTAAAATTGTAGGTGAGGAATAAACACAGGGTGTGTGTAGTTTAAATGCTTAAAAATTAGAATAAGGTGAACCAGGAAATTTTCATAGAATCATAGAAGAGACCTCAAGGGCCATCTAATCAAACCCCCTGCCATGCAGAACCCCCCATCACAGTACTCGCAACATATGGCCATACAGCCTCTGCTTAAAAACCTCCAAAGAAGAACACTCTACCACCCTCCGTGGCAGCATATTCCACTTCTGAACAGCTCTAACTGTCATGAAGTTCTTCCTAATGTTTAAATTGAATCTCTTTTCCTGTAGTTTGAGACCATTGTCCCGCATCCTAATCTCTGAAGCCATGGAAAACAAACCAGTCCACTTTTCAATGTGACATCCTTTCAAATATTTAAACATAGCTATCATATCCCCTCTCGGCCTTCTTTTGTGAGGCTAAACATTCCCTGCTCCCTAAGCTGTTCCTCCTAAGACATTTATTCCAGACCCTCAGTCATCTTGGTCACCCTCCTCTGGGCCTGTTCAATGTTGTCAACATCCTTTTTAAATTGAGGTGCACAGAACTGGACCGAGTACTCCAGGTGGGGTCTGACCAGAGCAGAATAGAGTGGTACTATGCCTGTTTGTTTGCCTGTTTCTTCTATCCAATGGGAGTTCGGAGGGAGGGACTTTTGCAGCTGGCGGTGAGGTTAGGACATAAAAACTCTTGGAATGCTGTGCTCCCTGTGCCTCACTATAGCATGAACCACCATTATTGCAATAATGTGATAAAGATTTTTGCTTCACTGAGTAACTTCTCCAATTCATATTATTTAATTGTTGACTACAAAGTCCATCTTCCACACTAACAACACTCCTTAATATTTGACTTCTTAGGGGGACATTGGATCATTGGATGTGTCCATGTGTGTACAGTACTGCATTAGTAAAATGCTGCCTAGAAATACTTTTGATGAGATCCTACACAGTTAACTGGGATTCCTGATGGAAGTCACGTAAAATGCCTGTCTGTGTGTGAGTGATCGTGAAATTGGGGAAGTTGCAAATTGACTCTCTGACCTGGCATGGTGCACCTGCTTCCCGTTCTAGAATTAAAGTTAAAATCAGTTTTCTTCATTAAGCCAGATCTTAGTCAAGAGTGGCTCAGAACATGGTGAACCATTGGGGTAGGGTGGGGTGGGGGGCAAGAGGCAGGAATAAAACAGTGGAAAAATGTAAATGTTTCCCTGGACAAGCCCATGTGTCCATGCATCTGCCATGACTAAATACATGAATGGATGGAATGCCATGATATTCCCCCGAAAGTAGTACGAATTCATCTAGGCATAAGTGCCAGAGAAATAAGGAAGTTTGAGGCTTCCTATTGACCATGCACACATGTTGAATAATTGTGGCTGAAGCAAACTTGAGGTATGTGCACGAATGTGCAAGTTGCTGATATTATTATGGGGGACAGAACATCAGTCGTAAGCTCGTGCTTCTTTAAAAAGTAAGTATATGGAAGAATTGCACTTCCTTCCATGCGAAGCTACAATGTGATCTCTCCTCCCTAGTGCCTCCTGTCACTCACAATCTTCATCAAACTTCTCAGATTATGTCTAATGAATGAATCAATCCATACCAGGGGGCCTCTGGGAACCCAAATTTCACCACTAGCACATACGTCTCAAACATGCTGTGGCCATCTGTGCATTAAAGAAGAACTTGCAGATGGACAGCAAGAAGAAACCCTGAGCTGCTTCAGTAAGAAGCATGCCTAGCCTGACAGGCGGTGCTAAATCAAACATGGACCAATGCACCAGTGATGTAGTACTTGATGCTAAGTTTGCTGTTGTCTGAAGAAAGGAAAGGAAAATATTGACCAGTTGTATAGGAAACTGATTCAATAGCAGACCAAACAAAGGAGTTATATTTATTCTAAATTATTGATTATAGAGATCTTGGTTCTTCTCCAGTGAAATGAACTACATTGTCATCAAAGGTGTCCTGTGAAGTAAGTCAGCCTGAAGAGAGAAACTAGCCATGACCTAATCCAGTACTCCATCAACTGTGTTGCCCTTGAACTTAATGCAACTGTACACCACAGTGAAATACAGTCATTCAGGTAGCCACTTTCTAATACAGTGGACCCTCGTATAACAAACAGTTTGTATAAAATCTGTACAACATAAAAAATTCCAGAGATAGTGGAAATTTGCTTAACAGAATCGCCTATGGGACAAATCTGTACAACAGAAAAACGGTCCCAATTAGGGATTACTCCATTTTCAAGGAATTTCTCTAGGAAATTTGTATAAAGGTGGGTACAGCTCTAAAAGAATGCAACTTATATACTACCCTATAGAGCATAAAACACTCTCTGGGCAGTTTATAATTCAATTACCCAAGCTACACATTGCACACACACCCTGGCAAGCTGGCTGTTCAATTTACCAACCTCTAAGGATGGAAGGCTGTGTGAACCTCAAGCTGGCTCCCTGGGGCTGAACCCAAGTTGTGAGCAGACTTTTGGCTGCAGTTACTTCAGTTTTACCCTGTGCCACAAGACTCTTAATTCCTTTGTCTACTTGACCTTCTCCCCAGCCTTTCTTATCCTCTCTTTCTCTCTTTGTGTCTGCCTCTCTCTCTGCCTCAAAGTAAATTTGCCCTAGACGCTGTTATTTGGATTGGTAGGTCAAGTGCATGAGTCTGCAGCCGCTGCACTGCCAACTGTTCTGCTTGCCATCTCCAGGACCAGTTTGAAATGTCACAGACATTGGCAAAGAAGCTCTCTGGAGAACAACTGCCCTTGCTCCTAAATTACTGGCAATCAATAAATGCAAGCCTGGCCTAACGTGTAAAAGGAAACTGTTTGTGAATGCTCACAAAGCCTCCTAAAATCATTCCCTTTCACATATAATATTGGCAGAATAATAAATTGTCTTTTCAAACTTTTTTCCAAACCAGAGAGAGACAGGTTATGTGACAGAGAAGTGGTGACAATAACATTTTCTGTTTCAGAAGTTAATTTCTGGACCAAGTAGATCCCATCACAATTTCCAGATTTATACTACTATTACTGCTGCTGCTACTACTACTACTATTACTACTGCTGCTGCTGCTGCTGCTGCTACTACTACTACTACTACTACTACTACTACTACTACTACTACTACTACTACTACTACTACTACTATCATCATCATCATCATCATCATCATCATCATCATCATCATCATCATCATCATCCCCACAGTGCTCAGAGACCTCTCAGGGAGGTTTACAAGATAATTAAGCAAATAATGGTTTGACCTGCAAACAAACTAGGTGCTCATTTTATCAACACCAGAAGGATGGAAGGTTGTGTTGGCTACCTTGAGTTGGCTACCTGAACCCATCAGGGTCAAACTCAGGTTGTGAGCAGAGGCAATTTGAGCACTATGTCACGAGAAACAAATATTCCAAAGGCTAAAGACATCCTATTACTTTTCAGTATGCCTGCATGCTATATTATCTTAGACACTACAGAGCATCTTCCTATGTTATTGGCTCTTAAATCAACTCTTAGCAAAGGACTAAGAGTTGATTTAAGAGCCAAGATCAAATAGGCCACCCACAATGCATTCTTCTGATGACACACATGTGTATCATTTTATTTCAGTTTTAATTATCAGAAAGAATCCGTTAAAACTCCTAAACTACTTTTTGAATACATATGAGTTGCATAAGAAACTGGAATACTTGCTGCATGAACATTTTCTAAGAGCTCCTCCATCTAGCTCACAAATGAGGATGATACAAAAGCAAAGCAAAGTGTGCCAAAGATCACTTAAAGCATTCTTTGAGCAGTTTACAGTTTAATTATGCAAACTACTCATTGGCTCCCACCAGCAAGCTGGGTCCACAATTTGCCCATCTTGGGAGGATACCTAGGATTGAAACCAGGTTGTGAGCAGAGTTTTGCCTGCAGTATGGCAGATTAACCACTGCACCACCAAGCTCAGTGGGATTTCATAGAGGGATTGCATAGAGCAGGGGTGTCCTAACTTTTTGCAAGGAGGGACAGATTTGGTGAAGTGAAAATGTGTGGGGGCCAGCCATTCAGCCACATTTGGCCCCTGGGCCGGACTTTGGACAAGTCTCTATACCATACAAGGAGGCAGGGAGGATGCTGCAGCAACGGAACTGGGGGTGGGTAGGCTGGGCAGGTGGCTGGTAGAATGGACAGAGGCAGGGAGGGAAGGAAAACCATAAAACTGCAAGCTAAGGCCTCCATCCAGTATGGGGAGGGGCCAGCTGGTGGGGATGCATGACAGGCTGAGCTGGTGGGGAGAAGAAGCCGTGGGCCACTCAGAATTTGAAAACAGGCCGCATTTGGCCCCCAGGCCTGACTTTGGACATGCCTGGCATAGAGGGATTATATAGGTAATTAAGGAAAATGCAGTATGAATGTGTACAAATGCCACATTAAACTTTTGCTTCAGGTATGTTATGTCCAGTTCACATTTCAGAAGGGAGGACTTACTTTTTAACATGTAACTTGTAACCACTGTAGGCCCCCAGTATCCACTGGGGATTGGTTCCAGGCCTTCACTTGGATAACGATAACTGTGGATAAGATAGAGCAGTGTTTTTCAACCTTTTTTGGGCAAAGGCACACTTGTTTCATGAAAAAAATCACGAGGCACACCACCATTAGAAAATGTTAAAAATTTAACTCTGTGCCTATATTGACTATATATTTGTGCCGCGGAACAGTGGTTGAAAAACACTGAGATAGAGTGTCCCCCCAACCCTAAAACTGCTATTTTGTGTCAGTAGCTTGCTTTACAGCTGCTGTTTTACAAAACAGCTTTCTTTGCAGCTGCAGAATTATTTATTTGATTTTTTTTCCTCTGCCAACCATGGATAACTGAATCAGTGGTTAATGAATCAGTGGATACAGGGGTCCTACTGCATTTCCTTCCAGCACTAACAACCACCAAATGGTGCTCTCTCTCTCTTTTTTTTAATATTAAAAAATGAGTGCTCTTTTCATCCTTACCTTTCCTTTTTTATTCTTTTTTGTTTTGAACCCACACTGCATTTCCGCCTAACTCTTTTATTCCAACACCCAAAACACATGAGGCTCCTTCAGCAAACCAACAGGAACCAAAGGAAGCCTCTGATAAGCACAAATGACAACATGATTGTATCCTGGATCTGTAACACTGGTGGCTCAACAGTTAAACTGCTCTACTGCAACTATAACTGGGCCCATGACCTGAGGTTCAATCCCAGGTAGCCAGGCTCAAAATTCACTCAGCCTTCCATCCTTCCAAGGTTGGTAAAGTGAGTACCCAGCTTGCTGGGGGTGCAAGTGGGGCAATGTGTAGTCTGCATAATTACTTGTAAACCACCTAGAGACTGCTTGAAGTGCTATTGGGCAGTATAAAACCAGAATGCTTTGTTTTGCTTTACTTTGATGCCCATGTTCTGTAGTATCAGAGTGTATGCAGTGTTCCAGGTCTAATAGTTTTTAGGCTGCTGCAATGTTATGGATCTAGGCTGCTGTTGGGAGTGCTATCATTAGAACATTGGAGAGGCTTTCCCAAGACAGCAGGAGCTAAAGAATTAGAAAGAGAAAGGGGAGGCTGCAGTTTCTTTTGAAAGAAAAGAAGAGTAAGAGTAGAGTAAGGGAGGGAAGGGAGGACAGTTCTCATGCCACAGTGATTTCAACTCAGCTAACTGTTAACTATAACTGTGAAGACCCAGAAGGACAGGAGAGAATCGAGAAAGCTTGGGCCAGTGACCACCAGTTGTCTCACTCCCTTGTCCCCAGATTTGTTGTGACATTTCCAGTAAATACAACGGATGGTGAAAGGGAAATGCCACTGCCACTACCCCTTCTGTCCAAGTGGCCTTGGAGCAATGAGACACTAGGACTTTCTAGGGCAGTGATGACAAACCTTTTAGAGACCGAGTGCCGAAACTGTGATACAAAACCCAATAATTTTCGCAAAGTGTCAATATAGCAATTTAACCTGAATGTAGGTGGCTGTGAAGGGGTGATTGATGTTGGGTGCCCACATAAAGGGCTCCGAGTGCCACCTTTGGCACCCGTGCCATTGGTTCGCCAACACTGTTCTAGGGAGACCTCTGAGATCAAAGGAAACAGGAAATCAGTGTTCCTACTTTTCTCAGAGTCCTAGGAGCGATTAAACAAAAGCTCAGAAAAGTGTCCAAATGATATTAAGTTTTGTGGAATGAGAACATATAATATTTTAAAGGCAACATATTCATGAAGGTGCAACAGAAAACAAAACAATTTGGAAAAAGAGCATGAGATGAAGAATAAGGAAATCTAACAGAAGCTCTATTCTTTACAAACCAGAGTATGGAACAGAAGGGAATAAACACTTGCATCCATGCAGAGAAAAGAGGGAACCAAGACAGGTCCCCTTACCCAACTGTGTTTATTTATTTATTTATTTATTTATTTATTTATTTATTTATTTATTTATTTATTTATTTATTAGTATTTTTACTCCTCCTTTCTCCTTGGAAAAGGACCCAAGGCAGATTACAGTAATGAGGGACAATATACCACTGATAGCAAACCTTTTAGAGACCGAGTGCCCAAACTGCAATTCAAAACCCACTAATTTTTTTGCAAAGTGCCAATACAGTAATTTAACCTATATACTGGTGGCTAGGAAGGGGCGATGTTGTGTGCCTACAGAAAGGGCTCCGAGTGCCACCTTTGGCACCCCTGCCATAGGTTCGCCAACACTGCAATATACAGTCCAGACCAGTACAATTAAGACATATTCAAGTTGAAGAACAGGGAATTCAGGGGTATCCTACAGCATTAAAATACAACATTATAGCTAAAAGAGAACATGAGTAGTTAAGAAAATAGTATACATTTCATGTAATCATGTACCGTAGACCATGTAAAAGCTATGAGGGATGGGAACTAACAATTGATAACATAGTGTCAATGTAATCCCAGAAGGAGAGATACAAGCACAGTTATAAGT
This sequence comes from Phrynocephalus forsythii, assembly GCA_029282475.1. NCBI lineage: Eukaryota > Metazoa > Chordata > Lepidosauria > Squamata > Agamidae > Phrynocephalus > Phrynocephalus forsythii. The sequence goes on from JAPFRF010000022.1 coordinate 12,430,249, forward strand.
GGTTATAAACACAAGTCTGTGTAGCCATGTGTGGTAGTCCATCATTCAGGGAAAGCATGCCTGAAGAGAAAGGTGTTTGCATGTTTCTGGAAAGACATCAGAGATGGGGCAGTCCTGACCTCTAGTGGGAGGGAATTCCAGAGTCTGGGTGCAGCAGTCAAGAAGGCTCTTTCATGTGTTCCCACAAGGTGTACCTGTGAGGGTGGCAGGATGGGGAGAACGGCCTCTCCTGATGACCTTACCACCCAAGCCAGTTCATACTGTGAGATTTGATCTTTGAGGTAGCTTGGACACAGGTTGTACAGTGCTTTGTAGGTTAAGATCAGCATCTTGAATTGTGCCTAATAGCTGATTCGCAGCCAGTGTGGCTGCTTTAATAGGGGTGTAATGTGATCTCTGTAACCCACCCCAGTCAGCAATCTGGCTGCTGCATTTTGGACTTTTCATCAGAAGTTCGTTATAGAGCGCATTACAGTAGTCCAGCTGGGACGTTACTAGGGCAGGTGTCACCATTCACAGAGCACCTGGAAACATAGTTATTCCTGGTTCATACTTGTGTTACAGTATTTTTACTAATCTTTTTATGTTTCTCCTTCAGATGTAGAAGATGCACTATTTCACCAAAAGAATATATTCTTGTTACTGCTACTGTATTAGTATTTCTGCCTCATTCATTTTTTGCTTTTACTGCACTTTGACAATATATGCACAAACTCAACAACTGAAGACAGATTCAATCAGCCAATCACAGACATTGGTGATGTTGCAGTCTGCAGCTATGTCAGATAGCATATGCCACTGAGCATACCCATTCCCTTGTGGCCTTAGCTGAACAGTGTTACACTAATTACAAGAGCATCATCTCTGACCCTTGAAGATCTCGGGCAGAGGATAACACAGGCATGTCTGGTGCCTGTGCGAACTTCCCACTTATACAGAACAGCAGCATTTCCCAGAGATCCTAGAAACCTAATATCCATCATCTACAAGCAGGCCTAATGGTTCTGAAATAAGAATGATATTAACAAGCAATTACATCTCTACTGCAAATGTCTAAAACATACTCAGAGGAGATTCCGAGGTTAGGAAAGCTGCATTTTAATTATACTGCTTGCTAAAGGGTTTAGGGCAGTGGCGGCCAAACTTTGATACTCCAGATGTATTGGACCACAAATCCCAGAATTCCTAACCTGTATTGCCAATGACAAAGGACTGTGGGAGTTGTGGTCCAAAACATCTGGAGTGTCAAAGGTTTGCCACCACTGATTTAGGGATACAGAGACAAAGGACAATTCCTTTCATTGAATCAGACCACTAAACCCATATTTGGTTGGGAGTGGATTTCTAGGTTTTTAGGCAACATTTCTTCCTAGGCATCCCAGGTGATCCCCCAATTGACAAATAACTTGATGGAACCATTTGAACAGTGAACATTCACAAAATACCAGAACTAGCGGACATCCACTCAAATTGAGTGCTGGGAGAGTAAGAACTGACAAAAGAAATATTTTTTCGCCCAGCACATTGTTAGTCTTTGGAACTGCCTGCCACAGGATGTGGTGATGGCATCTGGCCTGGATGCCTTCAAAATGGGATTGGACAGATTCCTGGAGGAAAAGTCCATCACACGTTACAAACCATGATGGAGATGTGTAATCGCCAGACTTAAAACTGGGGTACTTCAAGGGCCAGATGCAGGGGAGTGGTATCAGGAGACAGATATCTAGTCTCATGCGCACCCAAACACATCTGGTGGGGCCACTATGAGATACAGAAAGCTGGACAAGATGGGCCTTTGGCCTAATCCAGCATGGCTCTTCTTATGTTCTTATGTTTTTATGATCTTCCAGACAGAGACAAAATTGGGCATATTTTTAGATGGTAAATAGAGATGGGCATGAACCACTGAATTGTCAATTTGTGCCAATTCATTTTTCTATCCAACCGGTGTTCAACATTTCCCAGCCCCAGCCCCTCTGACAAATACCAACACAGAGGATAAAGCCCAGAGGAGGTTGGGCTGGGAAGCACCAAACACCTGTTTGGCCCACATGCAATCTGGCAGCGAACCAGTTTGGTGGTTCATGCCCACCTCTGGTGATAAGCTTTCAGGCAAGTTCACTTTTGAATGTGTGTGGCATTTGCTCTCATGAATTTTGTTCTGAAAACATTAAAGTCTACAGTGAGTTGTGTAGGACTTTGGGTACTTATGACCTTCATGCATTCTTTGTAGAAAGTTGGAATCAAACTCCAATTAGGCCCTTGAGCTATATCCATACCTATATCTACATCTATGTGCCATTCCATCAGGACTAGCTGATGCCATTTCTCTTGTTTGCCTTTCATATCACCCTGAAAATTTTAAGCTGTCAGTTAAGCAACTTCCCCATGACTATTTTAAATAAAAGCAGACTCAGACTTATGCAAAGGGACGAAGGCATTCATTACTGCTGTAATGAGAGAAGAGGAACTGGAGGTGGTCGGGTGTAGCAGTTATGAAACTAAAAACAAAACAAAACAAAACATTATGGAATTCATGCATAGGTTGTGCATAACTGACGGCTTTCTCAAATATCTTGGTCCCCAGTTCCTCTGCCAAATTTTTTTCTGAGTACCTCCCCCCCTCGCCCTGTCTGAAACTCACAGACAGCAATTCCTTTAACAATTGTTTGGAGACGGTTGTTGTCTCTTAATACCCATAGGGAAATATACATCCATATTCAGTATGCATTTTATGAAATGTATGTGCGCACATGCACACGCACACACATACAGAGAGTAGAACCAACATATACGTGAGTATTGATTCCAAGCGCTGGCTGCAAGATATTGAAAGTTGTAGAGGTACTGAATACCGACACTGCATGGTCTCTGGATTCCACTAGGGGTACGTCTGTTAAATACACTGTTATATGTATTTCTGGTGGGTTTAAAAAAAATTATTTTCCATTTTCAAGTAGTGAATAAAGTGAGTGGATCCTGATCCTGTGGATCAACAAGTCTTACTGTACAGCCATTCACATTTCTAAAATGAAAGCATGGATTTATAGGGATGAAACATGCTCTGCATTGAACAAATGTACAGTACATATTTCTGAAGCAAAGAGCAACTTATCTCACAAGTTTTTGGAACATTATACAAAATGGATATTTTTTTGCAAGAATCTCAAAAAGACCGAAGTTAATTCCCCATGCCTTAGGAACTGTTGTGACCTGAGAAGCACTGTCTCCCTCCACCTTCAATGCCTATCATAAGGTGTTCTAAAGGTGATGAAACCTTATTTCTTAAAGAAAATGTGATAGAAGAAAATGCATTTCTCCCTGACTCTGGCTGTTGCAGAATACTTTTTTCTCTCCAGAACTCCATTGCTCCTTCCAAACATTTTGTGCCCTCCTCAAGTGAGGTGGGGGACCCCTCATAGTATGCAAACTTCTGAGAGATATTTAGCTATCCCAGTAACCCCTGCCCCATGGCACAATGGTTAAATGCCTGTACTGCAGCTAAAACCATGCTCACAGCCTGGGGTTCAATCCCAAGTAGCAGGCTCATCACTGACTCACCGTTCCATCCTTCCGAGTTTGGTAAAAGGAGTACCCAGCTTGCAGGTGGGTGGGTGGGGATGTGTAGCTTGCATTACTGTAATTAAAACTGTAAACCACCCAGAGACTACTTGAAGTGGTATGGGACACTATATAAGGAGAACACTTTGCTTTGCTATATTCCATCTAAATCCTCCATGTTTACTGATTAGGACTATGGATGAAATCTATTTGCTTAACCATTTATGGTAAGCATTCACCTAAACTACTGTTTCCAAATGTGAACTGGTACCCAACTCTGCTGCTGTTTTCATACCAACATTTAAAGTGCAGTTCTCTAAACCAGGGCTGTCCAACAGGTAGACTGTGGGCTACTGGTAGCCCACGAAGGGTTCAAAAGTAGCCCACCAAGCATCAATAAAATATGTGAGGGGATAAGTTCTCCACTCCTCCCTTCCCCATCCCAAGGATCACTACTGCCCCAGCAAAGTTCTGGGTCTGACAGTCCACTGTCTTAGCTGAGCAGGCAGTTCAAGGGCCATGAGCATGTGCTCGGAGTGGATAAAATTCATAAGTAGAGGTATTAGTGTAGTAGCCCTTAACCACTTTAGGTCAGAAAAAGTAGACCTCGGCCTGTTCAAAGCTGGACAGCCCTGCTCTAAACAAACATGGGACATCATCTCATTTAATTCAGGTACATTTTTACCTGTTGCCCATCATCTTATCAGGCCATGCCCCCTACCTTCATATGCAAAATGGGTTAACAATACCAGCCTGCTATACACAGTTATTACTGCAATTACTGAACTCAACCAGATGGCATCGAACACCTTCTTCCTGAAAGTGAAAAATGAGCAGTAAGCAAATGAAAACATTAAAAGAACTGTCTGCCTTCATGGATCAATAATCCATAATGTGCACACTTAATTACAAGAAAAAAGGAACTTACTTGCCTAGAAGAAGATCAATGGGGTTTTTCCAAAAAGCAACGTAGAAATCAAACTGAACAATCCAGTCCCACTGTTACAGGAGAGGGACTAGCCTGTTTCTGAAGCACTGCTTCATATTTGTTTATGTTCTGGTACTGTGTTTCCTTCCATACGCTCTGGTAACACCTCTAAGGGTGGTTTCATTTATTCCATACAATGGTGTAAATGTGTGAGCATAAGGAGTTCCCTTGTATTGAGTCATGATGACTGGTGCCAGAATCTTCTTACATCAGGCATGTCCAAATTTTGGCCCTCCAGATGTTTTGGACCACAACTATCAGAGTCCTTTGCCACTGGCGAAGATAGTGGCCAGTTGGTAGCCATTACATGTTATGAGTACAGCCAATGTACACCTGTATTCCCAAAACAGCAGGCTCTCTTTCATGCACCTGGGTTTGCATTGATTGTGCAACTGACCGGATCAGGGGAAGTCACTCAAAGAAGAAATGATGTTGTGTGTTTGGCCTTCAGTGCATGCTTTCTGTGAACAAGATTTGGTTTTTCTCTGCCTAGATCAGGCATGTCCGAACTTTGGCCCTCCAGATGTTTTGGACTGCAACTCACAGAATTCTAAGCTTAGACTGCCAATGACAAAGGACTGTAGGAGTTGTAGTCCAAAATATCTGGAGGGCCAAAGTTTGGACATGCCTGATCTAGATGATGGCTACCAACTGGCCACTATCTTCAAGGACTCTGTGCATGTCCACACTCACCTCTACTTGATCTAGTGCCATTTACTATGTAATTACAGCAGCAAGGCATTGATCCCACACACGTGAGGTATATGTATTTCTTGAGGTAACTGAGTAGATATTCGTAACTGGTTTACCCAGCAATTACTGTAATTACCCTGCAATTACATCCTGCTCCTGTGCTCCACAGTAATACCCAGCTTACATCTTGCTCCTGTGCTCCACTGGCCTGCAAGAGTTTTAATAAGTTATAATAATAGTAGCAGAGCTGGAAGGGACCTTAGAATCAAGGAATCATAGAAACCAATGATCTACAATGACCTTGTAGATCATTGAGTCCAACCCTATCAAGAAAGCACAGTGGAGAATCAAACTCCTAACTTCTGATCTTCCGTGTAATGCATAGAAGTTAGAACACTTAGCACCTGCAAAGACAGCCAAAACATATTTAGATCCCTGCCTTCTGCCACAAAAAGAAAGATGCCTGCCTTCCTTGAACACAGGAGGTGAATCTAAGATTCACCACCTGGCAAACAACATTTTGCCATGTTTAAACTGTTGGTACTTGCCTTGAAGAAGTGGGATTTATCCATGAAAGCTTTCAATGTTTTTTTTTAAATGATTAGTAACCTATAAATGTATTGTCTATAGCCTAGCCTTGCATTTATATTATTTAATGGCCACCCAGCTCCCTGCTTTTATTTCACGGGAAGCAGAAAATTAAATGGGAGAGTTAGTTTGCAGCAGCCGCTGTCAGCTACTTTTACTTTTTTCTGGAGTCATTTCCCAACTTGCCTCCATGAACACCCAGTTTGGAAATGGTGCCGCAAAGCAGGTCCACGTGGACACAGCAGTGCCCAACAGGTACAGATGGGTTGGCTGAGTGAAATGTTTCATTTGACATATTTCACCAGAGGATGAGTGCAAATTTGACTTGCTGTTTATCACTGTGTATGGTGGCAAGGATCAGGAAACAAGGGGGAAATTTCAACTGTCTTCATCTGGGTTGGGAGACTTATCCTTCCTCATCTTCCAGACACAATGGATGTAATTTTCAACCCCCCCCCAGCCCCCCTCAAAAAGACACTGGAGACTCTCTTGTCAAAGCAAAGAAGGCAATGTATACACACGAATACCTAGAGACAGACACCCACCCTCTTTGCAAGGTTAACAGGGTAGAGAGGGAGCATCTGTTTACGAGAAGGGTTATCAAGAGAACTACAGTAACATACTCTCCAAACCAGCTTTTCATAGCCTCTTACTTATTATTTAATTTGGCTCCAATGCGTAAAATTAGGCTAATGGCTGTTAAGTGGTTAAGGCGCACACATTGTCCATCTGCCGAGAAAGCTCCAGGCCATTGTTCTGTTTCAAAGGCTAAGGGTAGGGGAGGACATAATAGGAGAGGAACATGCTGTTAGCTTGAGAGCTAATGCATTTTCTCCTCGCTTACTTGAGTTTCTTGTTGCAGTGATTCTCTCTCTCTCTGTTCTCCTTTCTCTCTTTCTCTCTTGCCAGAAGTATTAGAAAGAACTTTTGGAAAGTAAGATTTTATGAATTGAAAAGCTATTCCAGTTGCACTCATTATATTACCGTCAAGGAATGGCTTTGATCTTCAGTATCTACTCAGCAAAGTGTTTGGTTGACATAACTTACTTCAAGGTCAATTCCAGACACAAAAGCAGGAGGCAAATAAAGACTGAGGGCCTTTCTACATAAACCTCTCTACCTCTACCTCTCTCTGTGTGTGTCTCTCCATCTATCTGTCTGTCTGTCTGTCTGTCTGTCTGTCTGTCTGTCTGTCTGTCTGTCTGTCTGTCTGTCTCTCTCTCTCTCTCTCTCTCTCTCTCTCTCTCTGTCTCACACACACACACACACACACACACACATCACACACACATCATCATCATCATCATCATCATCATCATCATCATCATCATCAGCATCATCATCATCATCAGCAGCAGCAGCAGCAGCAGCAGCAGCAGCAACCTCAAATTAGGTGTGGGTGAAACTATCTGAACTTCTCGAAATCTTGTCTTACTGAAAGAAGGCAAATGAACAGACCAATCAAGGGGCCAGAGATTAGTGCCACTGGCCATGTGGTGAGAGTCATTTCCCAGGACAGAGGTTGCTATTACCCTGCAAGTCCCCTTGAGAATAAAATGGTCTCAAGAAAGCTAAGACATCAGCCAAACAAAGAAAAGATGTATTCTATCCAAACATGGACATTTCATGGTCATTTTTATTACTTCCTGGACAAGACCATTGTAAGATCTGCAGTCACTCTTTATAGTAATTCTCTCTCACAAATAGGATGAACTTCAACACCTGAAGCACAACTGTGTTATGCTGCATATGTTAGCCTGACAAGGGGGAATGAGACCAGTTCATTTCAGAAACCAGACCAAAGTGGACAAAACCATCAAGCACCTCTAGTTCCAACCTGCACATCTTTACCAGATGCTACTTCAAGGCACTGCAAGGAAGAAACAGAAGAGGAGATTTTCTGAGTTCATGGCAGGAAAAAAAATTAATGGTATCTTTTAACACATGAGATTTGAAGTCAAAGAGCCTGCAGGTCACAACTGAGCAGAGAGAATCAGAGAAGCTACCACCTTGCCCTAAATATCAGCAATTAATCATTTTTGTCTTCTTCCAAAAAACAACATAAAAGAACTAGATAGATTCTATTCCATCTTTCCCCCAAAATATTTTAGAAATATGATGGTTGGAGATGTCATTTTTCTGAGTTACCTCAGCAGATCAAACTGAAAATGGGACGAGCAAGATCAGTAAAGTTTCAGAAATATATCTCTGCAATATTGATCAATAGCCAATATATGCCTGGATGCAGAAGTTTTATAATAACAGCAGTAGTATCCACAAACATGCAAACACACACACACACACACACACACACACACACACACACACACACACACACACACACACACACACAACAATGTGCCATTAAATCTCACCCTAGCACATTCCCAGGTAGACAAAAACTACCAGTAATTCTGCTGACAGAAAAACACAAGAATTGTGATTTTAGAAAAAGCACTGAGGGAACCTGTGCATTTACTTAGCAATACAATTAGAGAAAAGTAAAGAATGAACGGGAAGAGCAGTGGATTGCACCTCTGTTGAGAACTTGCTTTGCAATTACTTTACAATAGGGATGGCCATTAAATCTCACCGGTGCCGGTCCGTGGACCTAGCACATTCCCAGGCTGGAGAGGCAAAAACTCCACCACCACCAGCAGCAGCAGCCACAGCAGGCAGCGCGTCCTTCCTCCTGACAGAAAAACAGAAGAATTGTGATTTTAGAAAAGCACTGGGTGCGCGCGCGGGCGGGAACCTGTGCATTTACTTAGCAATACAATTAGAGAATGAATGGGAAGAGCAGGGGATTGCACCTCTGGGAGGAGAACTTGCTTTGCAAGGAGCGCGCGCGGGTCTCGCTGTGGCGCCCGCTCGCTTTCCCGAGCGGAGGAGGAGGCCCACGGCAGCGGCGGCAGCAGCAGGAGCAATCGGGCGCCAGCAGCGAGACATTGGTAAAGCCCCGGGTTCCCCCCACCCCGCCCGTGTGTGGGGGAGTGGCACCCCGACGCCCCAAGCCGGTGAGAGATATTTTATATTTTAAAACATTTCCCGGTCCATGGGGACAAAAAGGTTGGGGATGGTCTACAGAAACAGGGGATCATAAAGGTCAAGAAGTGCTGCTACTCTAGAGATTTTCAGAAAACAGATGATTATTATACAATTGAATACTCCTCTCACTAGCCCGGTAAAGAAAACATCCCCGCCTACAGAAAGTTTGTTCCAGATAAGAGTAAGGGAAGGGTGGTAGTTCAGTTGTAGAGCACGTAGTTGCTCATAAGAGTCCCATTTTCATTTCCTGGTAACTCAAAAATGGGCTAGAAAAGACCACTGTAAGATTCGCTGCCACTGTAGTCTCTGTTGATTATGCACAACATAATAGCACTTTCATATGCTCTAAATCTCTATAGTTTTGGAGATTTGTAGCTCATTGGTAATGTGTGTTCTTTCTTTCTTTCTTTCTTTCTTTCTTTCTTTCTTTCTTTCTTTCTTTCTTTCTTTCTTTCTTTCTTTCTTTCTTTCTTTCACTCCAAGTCCTGGTCTCTGAAGCCATGGAAAACAAACCAGTCCCCTCTTCAATATGTCACCCTTTCAATTATTTAAACATGGCTATCATATCCCCTCTCAGCCTTGTTTTTGTAAAGCTGAACATTCCAGCTTCCTAAGCCATTCCTGGTTGCCCTCCTCTGGACCTGTTCGAGGTTGGCAACATCCTTTTTAAACTGAGGGGCACAGAACTAAAGGCAGTATTCCAGGTGGGGTCTGAGCAGAGCAGACTAGATTGGTACTATCACTTTTCTTGATTTAGACCCTATGCTTCTGTTGATGCAACCAAGAATCCCATTGGTTTTCTTGGCTGCCACGTCACACTGCTGACTCATGTTCAATTTGTGGTCCACCCAGACTCCCAGATCCCTTTCACATGTACCGTACTATTTTCCAGCCAAGTTTCTCCCATCGTATATCTATGCAATTCATTTTTTCTGCCTGGATCAGTGGTGGCAAACCTTCAGCATACCAGATGTTTTGGACTACAGCTCCCAGAATTCCAACCCTGGCAGAGGACTGTGGGACTTGTGGTCCGAAACATCTGGAGTGCCAAAGACTTACCATCACTGGCCTTGATGCAGGACCCTACATTTACTGGTATCTCTGTTGAAACACATCCCATTAGCTTTGGCCCAGCATTTCTATCTGCCAGGATCCCAATTGCCAAGCTGAGCATCTTGGGAGATTTGGTCCAAAAAGCATTAACTTTTCTGAGACATGTGGGGATTTCTAAGCATGACAGATATGTTTTTGGAAAAGCCCTCTCCTCCCCTAGGTTTAGCACTTGGAAATGGCTCTTAAAATTAGACAGCATTTTCCACCACTCCATCAAAAGCTAGAGAGAGGCTCTTTAGTTTTATGGAAGACTGGTATCATCTCTAAAGAAAAGAAGGCAGGCCAGGTTGGCCCTGCTGTTGCATAGGATGTTGAGACCAAACCAAGAGATGGGTTGGTGGGATGATACAACTTGCATTCCCTAATCTTTCTCTTTTCTTGGAAGATGGAGCTATGTGTGTTACAGAGCATAACCTGGTCTCTCTAAAAAGGATTGTTGCTTTTAGAGGTAAAGTAAGACACTGCCCTACTGCCACTGCTGGGATGTGGTTCAAGATAAATTCTGTACTGGGGTTCAAATTGCCCAGTTGCCTTTTGCTTAGGGCAGCAAACGAGGGTTAATGGTTCAAGGATTTGGTAAGCTGGACTCTTATTCTTACAAATACATTTGGGCAAACAAAGAATAAGTTGATCTAAATAAATATATAATTTTTAGGGAAGGTGTGGGAAGTCAATTTACTTCCTTCCATTTCATAGTGGATGCCTGGACTACTGAGCTGTTCTTTTACATCTCTCTTTTGCAAAATCCACTGTCTAAATCGGTGCAGGTCTCCCTCACTTCATCTGTGTCCTGCATCTCTCTAAGGACAGTCCGTGTGAGTGACTCTACCTCTTAACTGTATCCATCCCAATTCATTAGCTGCGTACAAGGTGTATCTATAAACTCAGTCAATCTCCACTTGCTTCAGTCGCTGGCATGGGGAGAATGCAAATTGAGGCTGGGAGCCAAGTTCAGAGGAAGTTGGTTGTAACAGCCCAACAAATTCACCTGTCTCCTAGCATGTCTTTGTCTGTCTCTCCAGTCCACACTGTATCAAGGAAAGCCTGATGCAACTGAAAGATTTTAGAGGCCAAGGGAGAGCACAAGGGCCATGTATACTTTAAAAGCATGCACACACTTGTGCTCAACAAATTAATATGGGTGCCGTCTACATCCCTTTGAAGTCATTAGCAAAATTCTCATTGATTTTAATTGATCTTGATTGCAGCCTACAGCTGCTAAAAGTGAAGCACTTGAAAGTTAAATGACATCTGTACATCAGATGGGGGTATGGCAGACACCAGAACCCCCACAGGGTATGGGAAATAATGGCAACTGGAGGTGGAGGAGAGGGAAAAGGGCAGAGATTAGCATCTGAGTAAGATACATGGATATAGCTTAATGACACCTGCGGGCTGCAGGTCAGAGAACTGCATCTCCAGGATCCATTGCCTTCTGCCTATAAGACAAAATATTCTGGTAGTGGTGGTTTCTTATTTTTCCACAACAGCTGTGCACTGTGGAAAATACTTGACTGTCTATTATTTGGCACATTTTTTTACAGAAGGAGCCCTAAGCCAAGAGAAAGGCTATTTCAAATCATAAGACCATAAGAACATAAGAAGTGGTCTTCTGATACCACTCCCCTGCATCTGACCCTTGAAGTACCCTGGTCTTAAGCCTGGAGATTACACATCTCCATCATGGTTTGTAGCCTGTGCTGGACTTTTCCACCAGGAATCTGTCCAATCCCCTTTTGAAGGCATCAATGTGATCAACTGGCTTTGCAATCTCTGGTCCTTAGATTTCCACTTCCTGAAACGTCTTCTCAGTCTTCATTCAGGGTAGCCTATCCACTCCTTGCTCTCCTTGCAGATAGGTCCTGCCTGAGTTCTGAATTTTAGTCAAATGACAGCTCTCTTTTCTCCTAACCATGAACATATCTGACTGCTTTCCTCTAAGCACTACTGGAATGTTTCTAAACACTCCGCACCATCCCATCAACTCAGAGAAACAGCATCTATGAGTACACAATCAAAAATGCAAGACCAATATTCCAACGTATTCCTTTTTCCAACATGTAATATGTTGTCAGCTGCCTAGATGCCCTAAGCACATCCGATCTCGCCTGATTTCAGAAGCTAAGCAGGGTCGGCCCTGGTTCGTACTTGGATGGGAGACCACCAGGGAATACCAGGTGCTGTAGGCGCCTGGAGTAGGAACTGGCAAACCACTCCAGTATTCCTGCCAAGAAAACTCCATGCATATGGGGTCACGAAGAGTCGGTCACGACTGTAACGACACAACACACACACACACACACACACACACACACACACACACACACACACACACACACACACACACACACACACACACACACACACACACACACACACACAATATTTTGTCACCAGAACTCTGCACCGATCTCCAATGAGACTGATCCAAATGCTTCAGGCATCCAGCTGTGCTGGGGACCAAGATTGTAAAAGAATGAAAACAGAAAGAAACCAATATGTGTTCTAGAAAATATGCACTACATAGATAAATCATCAACTATTTACTTGGAAGGGAGACCCACCTTTAGTCAATGACCACTAGTCATGTCTGCTGTTGAAGTGCAGTGCATTAGAACTATTAAATAGGAGTAAACAGTCACTCTGGGCCTTTTCACACGACCCCTAAGATCCGCTGGCCACTTAAATCCAGACCAGGGATCTTGGGGGGTTCGTTGCTCATTCTGCGTCCCCACCCCTCCACACTTCCTTGCTCCTGTCTGCGTGAGGGGAGGGAGAAAAAAAGAGAGGAAAAAATGCAGGCTCACCTCCGAAGCTGCCCAGAGCCCCCATCGTTGTCCTGATTCCTTCTCTTCTGTTTGTTCTCTTAAAGGGGCAGGAGGCAAAAAAAAAAAAAAACAGAAGCGAGGAGAGCCTCGCACTCACCAGATTAAATCTGGACCTGGGGATTTTCACCCTCCTAGAGCAGGTACAAGAAAAGTGCGCTGGGACGCGCTTAGGTGGGCGTGGTCACACTTAATTTCCTGCAAACTCCGGAGCGGGTGGGCAAACAATTGTAAGCTCCGGAGCTGGCAGCCATTTGCTGCAGAGTTTAGGGGTCATGTACAAAGGCTCTCTGTTGATTCTGGAAACAGGAGTTTAGGTAAAATAGAAACATTCTATTCCCTGCTTCAAGCAACCCACACCAAGATAATGTAGGAGAAAAAAACTCTTGACTTGATCACACAAAGCTGGCTAATGCACATACGCTAAGCTGGTAAACTAAGCTGTTCCCCCTACCTCAAAGGGGAAATGACAACTGCTAAGTGACCTGCTCAAAGAGTGAGGAAGCAGAGCAATTTGCATCATGAGTGGTCACTTAAAGACAAGAGATGAGATGCTCAAACTCTCCCTCCGATGCATCTGTCTGTAGCCCTCCCACTGTTTGGTGCTACATGCCTTGTTCCTTTCTAAAGTTCTAAACCCGCTACGTTCCATGTGCATAAGATTGTAGCTGGAACAACATAAAAAGGAGCAAACAAATCAATCTACAAGCAGCTTATTATTAGAAAAATTGTTTCAACTGAAGCATAAGCACAGCAGTCATGTATCCTTGTATGTATTAAACTGGGGCAGAGATGGGGGCTTCCCACTTCCCATAATAGTAGGAAGATTATACAGGATTTATTCCTCCCAGAAGAAAAGAGCACTAGAACATTATGGCATTTTGTCATAGCTGTTTATATATACATGTTTAGTGTGAAGAGACAGAGAAGCACAAAGGGGGACAGTGTGCAACCATCTAAAGGAGCATCACTTCCCGCACAGCAAAACTGTCATTAGATGGACAAACAGGGGCAACTCCTTCCAATGAGCTGCTACACATCTTTTTCTTTTCTTACTTATATTGACACTCCAGTGTCTTTCCCCAAGCCCACATCTGGAGGGCTGTGCCAGCTGGTAGCCACCAGTCATCAATGTTCATTAAAGAAGCATCATGGAGCATTGACAAAAAAAATACTAAACAAACAACTTCAGCCTGTTCTAGAAACATCAGGTGAGTAGCACTGCCCCATTAGCCAATAATCATGGGAAGGTCTGCCCTCTTTTCACTTGATCTCACCAAACAGAATTTCTATTGCCAGGATGGGTTTCTAAGCAGAAGATCTGGCACAGCTTGGTTCCATGGTTTCCTCTTTGGAAAGAAGTGCAACAGTTATAAAAAAATAAATAAAAAGTTTCTGAGTTTCAGCTAAAGTGGCAGTTTCACTGAGTGTTCTTGTTTATTGTCCACCAAAGAAAAGGGTCTCAAACTGGGCACCAGTTCCATGACCAATGGCTACTGCAACCCATCGGTCTCCATGTGTTCTTCCTGACTGCCCTGGGTGCAAAAGCCAACTGGCAGCCCAGACTACACTTCCAGGGGAAACCAAGTGGCACTGCCAGGGTTTTTCCCCTCCCTCCTTTTTTCTTTTGTGACAAAAGGAGTGTTTACAACAGGCATGGTGACAGCTGTCAGAATGCCACCATTATTTACAAAACATTAGTTAAATTACTGACAGTTGGTGCTGTGAAGGGCAAACTTAGTGGGAAAAGGCTGACATCTCCCCCTTGTCTTGCTAATGCAGTGGAGATGGCTTCTTCCTTTAGATCATTCCCCCACCATGATTTGTTTTGAACTCCTCTTTAACTCATCTTGGCTTCTTGGATGCCTGTGCCTTTCTCCACCTGCAGGCCCTGTGCGGTGGGGCTCCATCCTCTGCTCTCCAAAACTACAGAGGGATGCCAGGCTCTAAAATGGAGTCAACATGGCTCTCGTTACAAGCTGTTCCACAAGCTGTCACTCAACACTAATCCAGAAGAGCTGTTTACACAGAGTTCTGCTTGGCCGTTGCTGTTCTCATCTAGGCCTATTCAGCCGCCCGAGTAACAAACAGACCCAAATCAGGGCCATTTCAGTTGCAATTACCACAGAGATAGCAGCAGAGGCAACTACAAGACCACAGAAAATGACTGGAAAACGTCCTTTATAACCATTCTCAGGGCCTGCTGGACTTGAACCAGGAATTCCAGTTCCAAGGATTTCTGCTTCTGGTAAAATTGTGCATGGGGGGGGATAGGGGAGGGGACTTCTAAAAAGTGCTATTTAACCAAAAGTCATTCAAAGAGCTTCCACTGTAAATCACAAGCCTTTGCCTGAAATCCTGCTGCTTAGCATAGTAAGTAGATTGAGAGTGGGGTCACATTTGAACCAATGGAACTTAGGAATGAATTCACTCACTGAAACCCAACTGATTCCGTCGGATGACTATAGTGCAACTCACTCCATTAAGCAACAGGGTTTTAGACACTTTGGTTCTCAAGACATAAATTACAAATAATTTATGTCTTGATAAGTCTTGGCAATACTCATACAGGACTATGGTAACACCTTCTCAGAAGAGCTGATTCCAATGACCATTTCAAGTTCAGAAGCAGAGAAAAATTGTAAATTCTTTACAATCTTTACAATCTTTATTTACAGTCACAGACCCAACCAGAATTGTCAATTGCAATCTGTGTGGATTTAAATATAAGACCATCTAGTTTGCCTACTTGTATTTCCCAACATTTTGATACTTAGCTTATTCAACTAAAAAAACACATCCTTTGAAATAAAATACACGTAGAAATGTGCATTTAATTATATGCTTAAATATAAACCTTCACTGCGGAGATTAAATGATTAACATTATTTTTAAAGAAAGGGGATTAAATAAGAATAATGCAAATTAGTGCATTAAATGTTTATGGGTCAAACTGATGTTTTGTGCTTAAAAGCTCTGCCTCCTTCGGTGGGCACCCACTCAAAGGGAACACCCAGAGAAGGCAGGGCAGAGATGCCAGTTGCTCCTTCTGAGTGGTTGCCTGCTGGAGGAGGCAAGCTTTTGAAGCACTGAAGACCTGTTTGGCCAATAAATGAACCAGCACGAACCACCAAACCAGGAGTTCGTGCCCATCTCTAATGGTGATACAAGACACAGTATTTTCAATAGTAGTGCCACATGTATAGAATGCCATATTTCCAGGCTTTCCTGTGTCATGCATCCTCACTGGCCGGAATACAACTGCATTGTGAAATTATACAACAGTACCTGTGCTAGCAGAGCTGCCTAAATGCCCTGAGCACATTCAATCTCGCCTGATCTCTGAAGCTAAGCAGGGTCGGCCCTGGCTAACACTTGGACGGGTGACTACCAGGGAATACCAGGTGCTGTAGGCGCCTGGAGTAGGAACTGGCAAGCCACTCCAGTATTCTTGCTAAGAAAACTCCATGGACATGGGGTCACGAAGAGTCAGTCATGACTGTGGGCCTTTTTACACGACCCCTAAGATCTGCTGGCCACTTAAATTCAGACCAGAGATCTTAGGGGTTCGTTGCTCTTCCTCTGTCCCCACCCCCCTCCGCACTTCCTGGTTGCTGGCTGCATGATGGAGGGAGAAAAAAGAAAGAAAAGAATGCCGGTTTACCTCCGTTTTGTTCCCGGCAGCATTCAGATCTCTTAAAGGGGCGGGGCGCAAAAAAAGAACAAACAGAAGCCAGGAGAGCCCCGCACTCACTATCCTTACACCGGATCAAATATTTGTCACATCCAAAAAGCAGGTACCTGAAAGCTGCGCTGGGACGCGCTAAAGTGGGCGGGGTTGCACTTAATTTCCTCTTAACTTCGGAGTTAGTGGGTAAACATTTTTAATCTCCAGAGCTGGGAGCCATTTGCCCCAGAGTTTAGGGGTCGTGTATAAACACCCTGTAACGATACACCAATAACAACCTGTGCTAGCAAGAGGAAACTACCATCTACCTTTCACATGGCCCTCTAGACCTCTTGTTGTGAAGTGAGGCATGCAACCAGTTGCACAACCACTGGCAGCTAACAAACTGCATGCAATATTTTACAACATTTTATTTTACAATATATGAATGCAATATTTTACAACATGATTTTGACCACTGCATTTGGACAGTAGTTGAAGGTACATTTATTTTATCTACTTTCAGTAATCACTGTCTTTATTTCCATCTATTAATGAAGTATACACTATTAATTTGGTTTCTGCTCACAAGTACAGAATGGAAAAATTATGTGTTCAAATTCCAAGTCAAAATGATAAGTATAACTGATAGCCATATTTCCTAAGTGGTCTGGGAGTTGTCATTAAAAAACATAACTTTTCCTTGGGTGACTGGATACGGGAAGCTGCCATTTAAGGTGTCCCAACACATCCTGAAATTACAATATTTCCAGTGCTGTAGATCATGATGGGAATTTAAGATAGCGCCCCCCTTGCTATTAATGTCAGGTAATCCTACAGATGGTAATGTGCAGTGATATACTGTAGGATGTGCCAATTAGACAGTGATACCAAGGGCTACTTCATCCTTGATGCCTACCGTGTCAGCTCTTCTAAAATGTTCTCAGTTTCCTTGACAGTTTCTGACGAGGATAAGAATATTGAAAGCAAAGAATCACCAGAGTCTGGAGCTGGAACTGAGAGCCCAGCTATATAAGATGGCAACTTCACCATTAGAAAGTGATAAAGTTATTAGTTCAGATACACACTCCTTCCAAGCAACCCTGTTTGCAGTTTCTGGCTTGAAAATGAGCACACTATTTCCTGATGGCCACTGAGACCTCTCATAAGCATAAGAACATAAGAAGAGCCATATGGGATCAGGCCAAAGGCCCATCTAGTCCAGCTTCCTGTGGCCCCACCCAATGCGTCTGGGAATGCACGAGTTTAGATATTTGTCTCCTGATACCACACCCCTGCATATGAAGGCCCTTGAAGTACCCTGGTTTTAAGCCTGGAGGGTACACCTCTCCATCATGGTTTGTAACCTGGGATGGACTTTTCCTCCAGGAATCTGTCCAATCACCTTTTGAAGGCATCCAGGCCAGATGCCATCACCACCTCCTGTGGCAGGGAGTTCCACAGACTAATAACATGCTGGGTTAAAAACAAATTCTTTTGACTGTTCTCTTTCTCCCAACTAGTGGATGTCCCCTAGTTCTGGTATTTTGTGAGAGTGAGAAGAGTGTCCCTCTCTCCACTTTACTCAGGCCCTGCATTATTTTGTACGTCTCTCCTTGGAATCCTTAAGAGGCTAACTCATACATCCATGAACACAGTCAACTTATTCCACTAGAACAGTGGCTCCCAACCTTGATTAACCCTGGTGGTTTTGGAGTGTTGCTCCCAGAAACCCCAGGCTGCTAATCACAGCTGGTGGCGAAGGCTGTTGGGAATCACAGTTCTAGAACAACTGATTTCTCAAGGTTGGAAAATATTGCACTAGACGAAATGGTGGTTTGTTTGATTACATGAAAAGCTATGAGTTTAAGTGTGTGTGTGTGTGTGTGTGTGTGTGTGTGTGTGTGTGTGTGTGTGTGTGTGTGCGTGTGCGCGCGTGCGTGCGTGCGTGTGCACGTGCGTGTGCGTGTGTGTGTGTGTGTTGTGTAGTTACAGTTGTGACTGACTCTTCGTGACTCCATGTCCATGGAGTTTTCTTGGCAGGAATACTGGAGTGGTTTGCCAGTTCCTACTCCAGGTGCCTACAGCACCTGGTATTCCCTGGTGGTCTCCCATCCAAGCACTAACCAGGCCCGACCCTGCTTAGCTTCCGAAATCAGGAGAGATCGGATGTGCTTAGGGCATCTACGTAGTTTAAGTAACCAAATGTTAAATCTTGTTAGATTTAAAAATATGTGCTGGTGAAGAAGTCCCTTAAGGTTTTCTTGGAAAATACTGCTTAAATCTTTGTTCAGAAGTGATTTGTCTCTCTCCAACTCAATTGTGTTTTTTTAATAAGCGTATGAGGAGTTACACTACAATTGACAGATTAAATGCAACTTGCAAACAATGTTTGGGACAGGTGTGCCTGTAGTTTGAATGCCTTTTGGAGCAGCTGCTTTCTACTCAAAGCTTAAATTCTAACATGAAGGGAAAAATGGAAGTAGGATTCAAGGCGGAGAACCAGACTTTTAATTTTAATTTAGAAAAAAATGGTGCACAGTAGTGGAACTTCTTGGACTAAGGCAAGTGTAGCTTTTGTGACACTGTTCCCAGTGGTTGGTCCCAGACAAAAATATTACATTTTTTTTTTGCCCAGTATGCAGGATGAGGCCCTGGAGTACAGCCAGGGCTTGGGAAAGATACAAGGCAGGCGGGCAAGCAGGCAGGCAGGATATTTAACCCAGAACTAGGATTCAAAATCTGAATGGATTAATTGTGTATGGCTGTTGTCTTTTCACCATTCTGGGCCCTGCAAGTGTGTGATAAAACAGACACAGGCATTTGGGCTGTTTATGGTTGGAAGCGTAGATGTGGTCAAAAATTCTCATTTCTGATAGGAGGAAATGCAATATTTCACCACACCAGCTGCTCCTGCTGGAATGTATTTCTACCTGCATTTGCTCTGCTATCCATCAGTGAAAATGGCCTCCCTCATCTCCCCCCCCCATGCCTTAGCCAACTGTACACATATCAACAATCAACCCAATAGATTTGGCCCGGAACAAAACATGGGGTTGCTCAGAACCACTGTTTTGGAACATGGCTTACACATACCTTATGCTTACCCCACTGTGTAGCAGCCATCTGTTCCCATGATACATCAGACAGAGGCTGCATTATCTCTTGCATACTAGCTCTAGATTTTGCATCATCACTTCTTTGTGTCAGTCAAGATACTACTGAAATATCTAATTGTCACCTTATCTGTCAAAGTATGTATCCTCCTATTTCAGAATGTCTTAAGGGGGAAAAGGTCCTTATAGCCATCTTTAAAATCATGCAGTTACTCAGTCATGCAGTAACTCAGTCAGTTACGTGGCACCGATTAACAAGTCTCTCTGAATGGGGCAAACACAGCCTAATCCTCACTAACCTAACTAACATATTCTTGGAAACTTCACTTAAGTGGGCTTTTTTTCTAGGTGTGCTAACATAGGATACGCCCACATGCCAAGATCCCTTATTTCATGAGCCTTAAAACATTCAGAGACCCAATCCATAACTCTGATCAGGATACAACTGCAATTAACTCCTTCCTATCATCCTTCATTTCAATGGCTGAGTTATGTTTGCACCCATCAGCCATCCTGGTTTATGCAACTTATTTAAAGGGCTTAGTATTTCCTAGATCATGCTCCATTTCAGCAAGTATAACTATGAGTAGAACAATCACATTGGGAGAGCAGGTTGTACCTTCAGAGGCAAGATACTTGGGCTGTATTAATGATGAGTGAAAAAAACCAACCAACTAAAAAACAAAAAAAAAAAAACCCCAGAGCTATTGGGTAGATGTTCATCCAAACTATGGGAGGCTCATTAAATCAATGACATCTACATGAGTGCTGATTTAACAAGTACAATTCATTCATTGTTTTATGTTAAGTTTGGATTTAGCCCAGAGGACACTGGAAAGCAACAGCCAAGTCACTTATGCACACACTAACACAGGTTTCAGAGCTTGGAGGTCTGGATTTTATTCTCAAGCACTTTCAAAATCTACAGCAGTTCTTAAGTCACTTCAGTGCTATTTCCAGAGAAAAGGGGCAACTAGTTGGGATCCTACTCTGGCTGTAAAAAAATTATTATTTAGACACCGAAGCAGCTTCTATCAATGCCAAAACTCATCTATCATGTCCTCCATTGATATTAGTGGAAGAAGTTGGAGCTATCTTATCCCTGAATCAAATCTCATTGTGCTTCTGTTACTGGGGAGTTACAAGCATGGCTTTTTCCACTGCCAAACAAAACATTTCCACAGTTTCGCTGTGTTCACATTTCCCGTCTTTTAAATTTGTGTTGCTGGGAGTGCATTTACAGGTCACACTGGATAGGTTTTCTCCTTTCTTAATAGCATGGTGCCATGTGTTGTGTTGTGTCATTACAGTCGTGACCGCTTCATGATCCCATGTTCATGGAGTTTTCTTGGCAGAAATACTGGAGTGGTTTGCCAGTTCCTACTCCAGGTACCTACAGCGCCTGGTATTCCCTGGTGGTCTCCCATCCAAGGACTAACCAGAGTTGACCCTGCTTAGCTTCCAAAATCAGGCAAGATCGGATGTGCTTAGGGCATTCTATACATCCATAAACAATTCTTAAGATGTGATGCCACATGTACTTTCCTGAGGGTGATTCCTGTCAAACCGAATGCATCTTACATCTGGGTAGACATGGCAGGGGGTTGGACTAGATGGCCCTTGAGGTCTCTTCCTACTTTTATGATTCTATGTCTGGGATTACAATGACTTGCTTTAAAAATGAAATAATGAATGGTGGTACATGTGTGTGATAATGCATCAAACAAACTCTTTAAAAGGGTTTGTTGTTATGTTCCAGATGTCTTGGACAACCACCACTACCTATGAGTATATACTGTAGACATGTTGGCTGGAGATAATGCAGTATCTTTGTGTAACACACGTGTGGAGTTTCAGCCTTGGAAAGCTGGGTAAAAGGAACTCTTGAGGACTATTAAACAGAAATTAAAAGGGCCAAACTACATCTTATAGATAATGCATCATTAGAAGCGGAAATCACTTTAGTACTTCAAGGGCCTGAGTCCTTTGTGTCTGAGAAATCAGACTTGCAAATGAAGATGCATAAAACCTCTTGTAAAGCAAAGGAAGCTAATTTGCAAATGTCAGGAGATACAGAAAAATCTGGTGTTACAGTCTGATGCTTTCGGCACTTAAGGAATCCCTTCATCTAATGATGTGTTCTCTGTAATGAAAGGCTTCCTTCAAACACACACACTCATTGTCATAAAGTTGCAGTCTGCAGCTTATAAATAGAGTAACTTGGCTGTTGGGGTGACTGACTGACTGATTAACTGACTGCTATACAATGACATTCATTCTGACTGCTAAAGGGTATATCCCTATTCCCCATACTGCCCATCTCCCCTCCTGCCCCACATGGGGGTGAGAGCAGATGATCTTTCAAGAGAAGCAAAGACAAATATGTGAATAATGACAAGGTAAAAATGGAAGCTATGGGAATGCCACAGACTGTCACTTACACAGCCCTTCCAGCACCAAAACCTTGGAGCTCGAGCAGACTATTTTATTGCTTGAAATAAAAATGCTATTCCTAGATCCATGCACAGGAGCAAAATGGACTGGTGTATATTGTTAAGTCTATGGAACTCCCTGCCACAGGATGTGGTGATGGCATCTGGCCTGGATGCCTTCAAAAGTGGATTGGACAGATTCCTAGAGGAAAAGTCCATCACGGGTTACAAACCATGATGGAGATGTGAGGCTTTAAACCAGGGTACAGGGCCAGACAGTGGTATCAGGAGACAGATATCAGACAGCTCCCAGACATCTGGTGGAGCAGCTGTGAGATACAGGAAGCTGGACTAGATGGGCCTTTGGCCTGATCCAGCATGGCTCTTCTTATGTTCTTATGTTCTTATGTTCACAAACACAGAGAAAGAGAGAGAGAGAGAGACAGACAGACAGACAGAGAGACAGACAGACAGACAGACAGACAGAGTCTAAGACAGGCATGTCCAAACTTCGGCCCTCCTGATGTTTTGGACCACAACCCCCAGATGTCTAGGCCTGTGTTTCCAATGGCAAAGGACTGTGGGAGTTGTGGTCCAAAACATCAGGAGGGCCGAAGTTTGGACATGCCTGGTCTAAGAGTCTAGTAGTGTAACTAAGCTATTGTTTTTTTTTAAAGGAAACAGGCACAACCAAAACAGTTTACTGCACTGCATTGATGGGATCCCCCTACTGCATGGTGTTGAGAGCAGCTGCTAAAGACAAGTGGCCACACCCAAAGACCTGCCCACCCAAGTGCTTCAGTAGTTGGATCCTCTAGTCTAGGAGATGGCCTGGAACTGATTGGAAAGTTCAGCTTTTAATTGCCATTTCTTTCGTCAAAAGCTCAGCTTCCCAAATGTTGTCTGCTAATATATTTAAATTTCCTTTCTTATTCCAGTGAACCTTTTTCATTTTCATTTTTAATCCCCAGACACTGGATTGTAAAAAGGGGACCCATGCAGGGTGCTCCTCCACCCCACGAGCAACCAAAGGCTGTCTGCTCCATCCGGGGGTCAACTCACTTGTGGACCTACATTTTGGGGGCCCTGAAGCTTAAACTATTATGGGATTCCTCCACAACCAGCAACAAGGTCTGGGTAACCACTCTTATCTTCTTCAGCTGGGTTGTTTTATGACATATGATATTTTTTTAAAAGAAAAATGTGGACAGAAATTACTTCTGGCCCCAGGAGCTTCATTAGTTTCATAGTAGATATCCCCCTAGATCAGGGGTGGCGACCCTTTGGCACTCCAGATGTTTTGGACCACAACTCCCACAGTCCTTTATCATTGCCAATCTAGGCTTGGAATTCAGGGAGTTGTCGTCCAAAACATCTGGAGTAACGAAGGTTGGCCACCACTGCCCTAGGTCAACGGAACCTCTCATATAGTCCTGATTTGGTCAATATTTACTCATTTGTACAATGTCCACCTCTTAAATCAGCATTACTGTACCACCACCACCACCAATATCACCACACCACCATTATCAGTAACATGAAATTCTTTTCACTCTCCAAATCTGAGACAGAAGCAATTCTATATCAACACATAATTCCCCTTATGAGAGCTATAAACACCCTACGGGCCAAGCTACAAGGACTCAAGATTTCCTCAGGCATAAATTGCTTTTCAAAATCCATGCATATCACAATCTTTTTTACTTCAGAGCCGTTTCATCTCCTTTCACTGTCATCTCACTGTTCTGCTGACTTTCCGATTCAGCAATAAACTGTTTTTTGCAGTGGGAGAGAAAAGCAAAGCATGCTGGAGCCACCCAGCCAACTAGAAGACTTAGAGCTATTTCTAGCAATCATCTCTGTCTTGAACAATATTTGATACTAAATATACCAGGCACTCTCAGAAATGGTTTCAAATGAGGCCCCAAAAGTGGACCAGCAGCATCTCTGCTTGTAGTTCTACTGAAGGAGAAAGTAAAGGAGTGCAGAGGGAACATCAAAGGAGGATGGAAAAGGGACTATTGAATTCCATCACTTCCTGCTGCTAGTAATTATTTTCCTGATCTGAAGGTGGTGGGGGAGGAGGATGTACAGTGAATTACCTTTCCCAATCCTTCTTGCATTAGATCCACAGCTCATGTGCAGCTGCCAAACTGGGACAGAGGGGGTTAGAGGTAATATGGGACAGAAACCTCAAGAGTTTTCTGCCCCATGTCTTGAGCCATCGTCTACAAGGTGCTGCCCCATCTGCCACTTCTGTGCATTTGTGGACTATGAGCAAACACCAGGCACATATAGCCATTGGGATGGCAAGGGGGCCATGCCTCGTATCCACTGTTAAACTGGACCTCAATGTTATTCAGTACATGATATTGTACATTGTAAACGGATAGTGGATTGGTGTCCCTTTTGGTTTTACTAGACCTCTCAGCTGCTTTTGACACTATAGACCAGTAGTGGCGAACTTTCAGCACCCCAGATGTTTTGGCCCACAACTCCCAGAATTCCAAGCCTCTGTTGCCAATGATAAAGGACTGTGGGAGTTGTAGTCCAAAACATCTGGAGTGTCAAAGGTTTGCCAACACTGCTATATACCATGGCATCCTCCTGACTCGTCTCTCTGAAATGGGAATTAGGGGTACTGGATTAAAGTGGTTTTGGTCCTTTCTGCAGGAAAGAACGTAGAAAGTGGTATTAGATGATTCATGTTCGACACCACAGCAGCTGACCTGTGGAGTCCCCCAGGGTTCTGTTCTGTCTCCTATGTTATTTAACATCTACATGAAACCACTGACCTTTGGGTTAAGTGCCACCAGTATGCTGATGATACCCAGCTCTACCACTTGTCATCTCCGAATTCTAAGAGAGCTACTATCTCAAATTTCCATGAGCGTTTAGCTGCAGTAATGAACTTGATGAGGATGAACAAAATGAAACTAAACCTAGACAAGAAAGAGGTGCTTCTGGTCAGTCGAAAGGGAGATCAAGGGATAAGGATATAACCTGTACTGGATGGGGTCACCCTCCAACTGAAAAAAGAGGTGCACAGCTTGGGGGTGCTCTTGGACACATCCTTGAGCTTGGATGCCCAGGTCATGGCTGTGGCCAGGAGTGCATTTGCACAATTAAGGCTAGTACGCAAGTTATGCCTGTTCCGGAGAAACCAGCTCCGGCCACAGTGACACATGCCCTAGTGATGACCCAGCTAGACTACTGTAATGCACTCTATGTGGGGCTACTGATGAACAGTCTCAGGAGATTTCAATGGGTCCAAAATGCAGCAGTCAGATCACTGACTGGGGCGGGATACAGAGATCACATAACACCCCTATTAAAGCAGCTCCACTGGCTGCCAATCATCTATCAGGCACAATTCAAGATGCTGACCTAGACCTATAGAGCAGTGCACTACCTGTGTCCAAGCTGCCTCAATGATCAAATATTACAGTATGAACCAGCTCAGGTGTTAAGGTCATCAGGAGAAGCCTTTGTCTCCATTCTGCCACCTTCACAGGTATGTCATGTAGGAACACATGAAAGGGCCTTCTCAACTGCCGCACCCAGACTCTGGAACTCCCTCCCACTAGAGGCCAGGACTGCCCCTTCTCTGATGTCTTTCCGGAAACAGGCAAAGACCTTTCTCTTCAGGCAAGCTTTCCCTGAATGATGGACTACCTTTTTATGTGTCTTTCATATGAATCTATATAGGATCACATAGACTTTGGGTTTATAACCACTTCTAACCTTGTGTGATTACATTGACACTATATTTTCAATGTTAGTTTCCATCACTCATAACTTTACATGGAATTTTACTCTCATTTTAACTGCTCACATTCTCTTGTAGTTTTAATGTAATGTTGTCTTTTAATGCTTTAAGATGTTCCTCAATTATATATTCTCAATACTCGAGCATGTCTTCATTGTACTGAACTGTATATTATCCCTCATTACTGTAAGCCACCTTGGGTCCTTTTCCAAGGAGAAATGTGAGGTAAAAATACTCTAAAATAAAATAAATAAATAACAAAGTGGAGCCTGAAGCAAAATGTAGAAGTATGGAGTTGAGGGTTCAGTTCCCTCAGCCGGCCAGTCCTTCCACATGTCTCCATTCTGTTTTACTTCTTAACTGGATCACTATTTCTACAACAGAAAGAATTCCTGATCATTCTTGGTTCTCACTGAGCTTGAGAGAGGAGGAACTACCCTTCATTTCCCAAAGACTGTGTGCATTTCTATGAGCCTCAGGGTCTCCTTAGGAATACCTTTCTTGCTGCACTTGTGGAATCATTTTGGATACATAAACACAGATCTATTAAAAAGATTTTTTTCAGTAATCAGTGGTCACCTAACCTTTATTCTCTAGATGCTGTTGGACTGCAGATGCCCCAACGATTGGCCATGGAAACTGGAGCTACTTTCATGGCATACTGTACATGCTGATAATAGCTACCAGCAGGGCAGGGTGTAGATTCCTCATTTTATGTCTATGGTGAATGTATCTGCATAACACTAACAATCACCTTATATGCATTCCCCCTGACTCCTAAATCTCTTAGAATCACAGAATCATACAGTTGGAATCATAGAGTTGGAAGAGACCTCAAGGACCATCCAGTCCAACCTCCTGTTGTGCTGGAACCCCCTCCCCCATCAAAGTACTCCCAACAGATGGCCATGTAGGCTCTGCTTAAAAACCTCCAAAGACTGAGACTCCACCACCCTCTGTGGCAGCTTATTCCACAGCTTATTCTTTTGCCACCATGCTACATGATAGCAGTGTGTTTCCATCGAAAGGAATTTCTATGTCAACATACATTGAAGAGGCAGCTGCACTGACTTCTGCTCACATTCCCCCATTTCTCCCCATTTCAGACTCAGCTTCCCCATAAGATCACCCAATTCACTTAATCAACTTTATCCTTTGTTAATGAAGCAAGAGTGGTAAACAGCAAGTCATACCATGCTTATTGTGCATGAGATGCTTAAGTAGCATTCCTACATGTTTTCACAACTATTTCAATGAATGGCAGCCATTGCACCAAGCTGGAGAATAGGGATGAGAAATAACTGAACCGTCAACCTGAAAAAAAAACAATGAACCAGGCTGGTACACAGATCATTTTACAAAGTGTGGATGCTTCTACTGTACACTGCCCCACAGTGATTAAAGCACGCCTGGGGTGATTTACAATTTATTTATGCGGACTACACATTGCCACCTGCAGTGAGCTGGGTACTCATTTTACTTGCGCCATGAGGTTCTGGTTCAGTTCAGGATTCCATTTTGCCAAAACAAAAGGAAATGCCATGCCTTCCCCTGTTGGTGCTTTGTTTTGTTGGTAAAAGGGGATGCCCTCCTTCCCCCTTCCCTGCTCCTGTCGCCTCTTCCACCTCCTCCTCCTCCTCCTCCACTGCCATCCTCAGAGTCAGTGGCTCCAGCTTCCCTGCCAGGAAATGGCTGCTGTCTCTGCGGACATGCTCACCTATCAGCTGTGTTACTCATGCTGAGAAGCTGCAGCTCGTTCTGGAAAGCTAGGCAGCTGTTTCTGAGCATGCACTTACCACCCAGCTCAAAAGCAGCAGGCAGCTCATGTGAGGAGGTGGATGTCGCAGGAGCAGGTAGGGAGATGGCAGGGGTGGGAGGGCAGCAGAGGAGCAAGTAGAAGCAGGTAGCTCCTTCCCCAGGAATAACTGGAAAAACAAATTGCCTACCAGTTCATTTTTCCAGGTATTTGTGTTGGGTTGTTGTTCGTGGTAAGCCAAACCAACAGGTATTTTCTAAATGGGTTAACTTTCACAGTATTATTTTAAATGTACATTATATTAAATGTACAAGGGTGTCCACTTGCTGACAAACTTCTGCATTCTCTGAGAGACACAGAGCTAGCAAGATAAGAAGTTGCATAATTTCCATAACACCTGGGAGGCCTAAAGCCTCAGAAGCTTAACCGCCGCTTCCTGCGCTCAAGAACATGAAAGATAAAGTGTTTGTAGATGGTCTTGTTAGTGAGATCATTGATCCTTTGCAGAGTTCTAAATGTATAGGAGTCATCTGAGGTACAAAAGGAGGGATCCAGTTCCCGTAAAAGTGGAACTGCTGTGGAAAATTCCAGGCTCTGGGAAGAAGGTGTATAAGCAAGTGTTCAGCTCCATTTGGATGTCCTGACTCTTGAGATCATTGTTGATGTTCCCCAGACTCAGGTCCCTAGATACGTCTAGCATATAGTCTTTGATTATTTGCAATCACAGTATTGCTGGTTCCATTGTGCCAGATGGACAGTACCACCATCTGGCTTCTTGTCTTTCTGTTATGTGTTGTGTTAACTCCATCTGTGTTATGTTACCTTCCTGATCTATTGCAATAAAGCTGTACTTTACTTGCCCCAGAAAGCAAGATGTTGATGCAGAGCCGTTTTTAAACCAATCCTAACTTATCACAGGTTCATACTCATATCTACCAGAGAACCTTTGGATTTTGGCATCTTTGATAACTTAACATTGGCTATGCTTCCTAAAG
The DNA here is from genome assembly GCA_029282475.1 of Phrynocephalus forsythii. Classification (NCBI taxonomy): domain Eukaryota; kingdom Metazoa; phylum Chordata; class Lepidosauria; order Squamata; family Agamidae; genus Phrynocephalus; species Phrynocephalus forsythii. The sequence continues at coordinate 12,458,800 of JAPFRF010000022.1, forward strand.
GATCAGAGAGCCCAAGTTCACAATATCCGGGGGGTAGGTAGTACTTTGTTCCCACACTAAACAGCTTACACCTTTGCAACATGGAGAAATGGGTGCCTATAGGATGTGTATTTTGGCATGGAGGCACCTGAGAAATATTGTTTTCCAAGCATTGTCCAGTCATGTGCAAATCAACAAGGTCCCATGAGCAAAAAGCATACACACACAGCCTGCCTCTCATCAGAAACAGGGTGAAGAATTTATCTACCAGTGCAGAAGGAACACCTGAAATGCCAGGCCTTTTCAAAATGCAGTAATCCCCAGGAAACTTAAGGAGAGGAGGGGTAGAGGATGGAAGCAGGTCAGAGTTATATTTTTATAGTCCAGAGCTCTGAAATAAATAATTTCAGAGGATGAAAAATATCAGGCACTGAACTTTACGAACATCAAAATGAGATGAATATTTCATGGGAACAGCGAGCCACGAGCCTGAACCCTGGAAAGAACATGAATAGAGATCTGATAACAAGGATTCTGATGGTTGGACAAGAATACAGGGAATAAGTCAGGGCAGGGATGGAAATGGGGATGAGGAACCAGTGATAGGGAAAAACTAATCACAACATATCCCAAAAGGATGATTTGAGCGGCCAAGTCCTTTATGTTCACCATATTAACTTAGAAACAAAAGCTTTTGGACAAAGCTTTTGCTGCACAATTACCTTGCTTCATTCATGCAACTGTACAGGATTCAGGGTGGTGGGGAGCCATCCTCAAAGCAAGTAACTTTTCAGTGTATTTTCTCCTGCATACACAGCATTAAACAAGCAAGCAAACAAAAGACATGATGGCTATAGAATCCCTTTTGTTTGGTAGTGCTATGAGCTGTCTGTATGGAATGCTGGAGGTGTATACTCATAGTGGGCTAAGTGGAACCCTGGGACTACATATTGCAATCCCCCAAGACATTTTAATGGGGCCCAGCACATTCAAATGGTGATTTACTCAGCCAATAGGATGCTGGAAGGTCGGGGAGAAGGCTACATCATTTACTGCACACACTTGTACTCTCCAGTTTTTCAGAAAAAGTGGTCTTCTGGTCATTTTCTTTCTTTCTTTCTTTCTTTCTTTCTTTCTTTCTTTCTTTCTTTCTTTCTTTCTTTCTTTCTTTCTTTCTTTCTTTCTTCTTTCTTTCTTCCTTCCTTCCTTCCTTCCTTCCTTCCTTCCTTCCTTTTCCACTCTTCTCATTTCTTCTTTCTTTCTTTCAGAGGCATTGGGAGTGGTCTCTGATTTTTTGGTGGCAAAATATTGCCCACCCACATAATCACCAACCAAAGCCTTCTATCGTTTTAGATTAATAGCAGTATCTCTGACTCAGAATTTCTGTGTTTTTAATTTTATTTTTTATTTTTTGGATAGTGTATCTAAGATTCCAAGATTTCAGACAAGAAACTTTCCAAATCTGATCTGTTGATGCTAGGAAATAACAGCAACACTTTTTCAATATAAAACAAATGTTCTACATACACTGTGCTATGGCCTTTCTTGTTTTTCAGATGTTCTACATACACTCTGCTATGGCCTTTCTTGTTTTTCAGATGTTTTTTACTTCCAGTGCATGGGACTTCAGTCATGGTTGTTGAGAGAGAGAGAGAGAGAGAGAGAGAGAGAGAGAGAGAGAGAGAGAGAGAGAGAGACTAGTTTGCAGTTGAGCTTACAAATAAATCAATAAAGAGGCAATTAATAGAGCTGTACTTTTGGGAGCCACCAGTCAACTCCCTGTTTATGGCTGGCATGAAAAAACTAGGAAGGGGGAGTACAGCCATAAGCATGGGGAGAAAACCTCAAACATGTTACCTTTTTCCAACAGCCCTTTCCAATTTTCTATGAACCACCATATGTGCAACACACGAATGACATCCATATCTATTGTGCATATGTGTACACACTCTTTACATAAAACTTGATTCCTTGACCAAAGTGTCTTTGGACATAAGAAGTCTCTATCTCACTCTGCTTCTTTCTCTCCCCCACCATCCAAAAAGTTATTAAAAAAATACTAATACGAAACCCATACCTGCTTCATCACTCCAAAAATGATGCTAGCTGTTTTGCTGACTGAGGGGCACAGCCACATGTGTGACAAAGTGTGCATGTAGGCTTGTCCACAAAGAAGCAAAGCCACCTGATTCACCACTGCTCCTTTCAGTTCTGCTTCCCACAATGCTCAAATGCCACAAGACTGAATTAAGTGAGATGCTTGCCCCCCCCACACACATACACCACCTTTCATGCTTTCTTTAAACTCCTTGTGGGGCTTTTGTTGAGGGAGTGGGGAGGGGCTTAGTTCTACAGGGCTCCCTGTACAGAACTCTTTCCTCCGGCATGGCTCCCAGGTCAGAAGCATTTAATTCAGCCATTCACCGTGTTGGGTCACCAGAGGCTCTTTAACTAAAGCTCCCAGAATACTTTACCACTAACTGGGCTGGCTAGGATTTATGGGCTGTAGTCCAAAAACATCTGTAGTTCCAAGGGTGGGAACCACTGCTTAATTATGCCTCTTGTTGTGGTGGTGGTGGTGGTGGTAGTGGTGGTGTTACAGTCATGACCGGCTCTTTGTGACCCCATGCCCATGGCGTTTTCTTGGCAGGAATACTGGAGTGGCTTGCCAATTCCTACTCCATGCACCTACAGCACCTAGTATTCCCTGGTGGTCACCCATCCAAGTACTAGCTAGGCCCGACCTTACTTAGCTTCCAAGATCAGGCAAGAACGGATGTGCTGAGGTCATCTAGGCACTCTAATTATGTCTGTAGCTAGCTTAAAAATGGAGACAGGAAAAAAGATCTAGAGGCAAAGCTGCAACAGGGAAAGAATTGGTAAGGTTTTCTTTTGTTCCAGAAAAGCTAGAGAAGTAAGGCTGGAAAAGAACTTTTCAAGGACCCAGCTTTTGCAGTGCAGTGTAGACAGATATCTGTCAGCCCTGCTTCTCTTTGAGATAAACAATGCTTACTCATGCTCATCTGCTGCAGTATTTGTGTCTGTAAGGACAGGCTCATGTTTGCAGTCTCTGTGCTGTTCTGCATACATCGCCACTCATTTACTCTTCAAATGACTTAATGTACAAACTTGTATTATGATAACACATCAATGCACAATACATGCAAGAAAGGCTTGGCTGGATTACCCATTATCACCAAGAAGGGTTTTCTTTAAATTCTGGTGTTGGGAACTGGAGAGATTATAGAACTTTGGCAACTTTAATCATAATAATGCTGTATAAAGATCCCTATAAAGTCCAGAAGCCAAAAAAAATTCAGGGATGCTTCCTTTGACTCTTTTCTATAAGCCCCATGTGTTTGGTGAGGATTAGGGTTTGGAGGTCTGATCTATGCACCCCTAAAGCTCAGCCTCTTGGAAAAGTGTTCCCCTAATGACACCAAACCTGCAGTGAAGTTTCTCCCAACATTCCTCTACAATCGTTTCAGGTTTTGTGAAGACTGGGTTTCAATTCTGAGTTATACACCCACAAAGTGGGACCTCCAAGGAAAGCACCCATTAGCAATTGTGTTGCGGAAATCCAATCTTCAACAAACTTGAAGGGATTGTACAGGGGAGTCAGAGGAAGCTTCTCTGCAAATATAGAGTCTCCAGGTGCCTGGGAAGAACATGGGGGTGCTATTTTTGGTTGCATAACTCAGGCATTAAAAAAAAACTTTTTCCACTATACTTGGAGGGATTGCACAAGAGTCAGGGGATGCTTCCCTCCAAAGCTGCTGTCTCTAGGTCCCTTGGGGGCCATTTTAGCACCCAAATAAATTAACAAATCAAAAATTTGTAGAAAATAATTGACTTGTATTCATTGGGAAACTCCATTTGTGAAAAATACAAATCAACAGATTTTGATGAATCAGCCAAATCAGCCAGAATTTGTGGTCTATTTTTCAATCTGTTCCCTTCTCTACTTTTACAATTGATTGGTAGACATAATGTTTATGGTTCATCCTCAAAGGGAGGGGGGGTGCTCAAAATTATGAACCTTGATTCGGAAGTTCACAATGTTTGTATGTGTGGCACAACAGGTGTTGCATGTTCCTGTCCCCCTGCCTTCCCAGTTGGATCCCAAAATCACCAGCTGGTGCATACGTCTCTCCTGCTCCTCTTTTGCTGTTCAACCACTTTCTGGCAGGAGGTTTCCCTGTGCCTCTTTGGTTGATCACCCACTCCAAGAGGACAAGCAAACCAACTCCAGCTGGTGTGCAGATCACTGGCCAGAGAGGCAAAGGAAGGGAATGTGCAGCACCTGTGGTGCTATGAGGATGAACCATCACAAATCTCTAAACCAAGAAATTCAATGTACCAACCCATCTCTCCTGAGAATGTGAGATGTATCTGGTTTTAACCACATTCCAATCTTCAGTTAGGAAAATCAGGGACAATTAGAGAAGGACTTGTAAAATATGTGTACCATGATGGCTTTATGACAGAAGATAGTCCATGATAGAAGAAATATCTTGAAACAGACTCCAAATCTAATAAATCTATTACAAAATATTTTGGGACCAGAAGCAAGTTTTGCAACTCATTCTCACTTGCATGATTAAACAGAACAATTTTTAGTATGGGCATAAAGCTTCCTGATTACAAGATTTATCACAATTTCACACTGATGAGGCTGTTTTGCATTTTTCTCCTGCAAACTATAATTTCTCCCCAAGATTATTCAAGAGGTACAAAAATATAATAAAAGAAATTACAAGATGTATTCATTAAAATATGGAAAATATGGCTGGACTCCAACTATCACTATTTACTAGGGGCAGCTAGTAAATATGGCTGGACACCAACTATCACTATTTACTAGGGGCTACTATAAATCCTAATTCATAGAACTGTGCATAGTTAGTGTAAGTTTTGCTTGCAGCTGTGATTTTTCAGTCTTTGCCCCAGGCCACACAAGCTGACCTTACTTGTAGGAGACATAATGGGGCGTCAACATCCCAACCTCTGATGCTGCATCCAGATATCTAAACCACTGAGCTATCTAGATCAGTCTGCAAGTTGAGTAATGGCAACTGGACTTCTTTTCGTGAGAGATTGAAACGTTTCACTGCTCATCCAAACAGCTCTGTCCAGTCAGTGTAAAAACAGACAGAGAGACGTCACAGATCAGATCTACCTTTTCTAACATTTTGTTAAGACACAAGTAGAAAGTGTATGATCAAGCCCTGAATTCAGTTAAGGTAGCAAATTCTATTGCTGAGGAACCGGCTATGTGAATTAATACTGTTTCTAGTATTATGAGAGAGAAAGAGAGAGAGAAGAGAGAGAGAGAGAAATTTCATATCCACTTTTCTCCACACCTCCACACATTATGTTGTATGTCTCAGCCATGTCTCCTACACCTCAGGGGAAACAGGAAGCTCAGCTGTCAAGAGGTAACTTGATCCACTCCAGGTTATAAAGTAGTCTGAACTGTACAGTAACTATTAAAGGTGTTGGTGGGGCCATTATCTTAGACAGCTCCTGCAAAGTACAAACTAAATCGCACAGCAAACACACTTATAATAACCTTAGAACTGTAGAGCTGGATAGGACTCTATGGGCAAGAAGTCATGGTGGGAAATCGAACTCCCCAACCTCTGGCACCACAGCCAGATACCTAACCCACTGGTCAAACCAGCAGTCAATCAACAAGTCATAGGAGACTCCCATCCCACTTGATCATTTTGGTTACCACACCCTTCCATCTCTACAACAACACCCCTCCTCTTTTAAGGTGTGGATACTATGAGAATCGTACAGAGTATTCCAAACACAGGCACACCAAAGTTTTCTATAAAGGCATGATGGTATCAGAATTTTAATTAACCATTGCTTTCCTAACTATCTCTAACACAGAATTCACTGATTGTTTGCTTGCTTGCTTTTCACACCAAGCACACAGTGCCTTGACCTTTTCATCAAGCTGTCCATTATGTCCTCAGCTGCATGCCTTATATAGGATTTACTCCCAAGGAAGTGAGCGTCGAATATCAGCCTACGAGTGATTTTGCCATCTTTCCCTTCTTCTGAAAGTTCCTGGAAAAGCTGTAGTCTTGCCAAGATGTTCAAAGGAAGTACACATGCTCAGCAACCTGTTCCTTCCCCTGCCACCTCTGGTTTATTTAGGGGTGGTGGTGGTGGTGGTGGCGGCGGCGGGGGGACACCATGAAAATTAAAGTGGCAAAACAGTGATCCTGGATTTGTTACATGGTCATCAGGTTCAGTGGAACACCATCCTAACATTGTGTGTACAACTCATCTAACTTTTGCATTCAATGCTTGCACCCAATTTGGAAATACAAATTGCAAACAGCAGTAATCCCTCCCCCATCCATGCAGGGGGGCACACATACAACCCTCCCTCTCTCCCTTCATATCCCCATAACTCAGACAGAAACAGACTTCAGAGAGCACCCATAATTGGAGCTGAAGGCACGTTAATGTTGCAGAGTGGTGACTCAAGCAATCTTTCTGTGTTTATGAAATCAGACTTCAAAGCCATCTTTCAGGCTTAAGTCTGGAAGACCAATCAGGAAACAAAGCCAACTAATCTGCATTATCCCAGAGGTGAGAGGAGCTCAGGCATTCATGCAAGCTAAGAGTTTTCCCTCTTTCAGTCACCAGTTTTCTCTAGTGCATTCCCCCCCCCCAGACAACAGAAGAGGAGAACAAACCCGAAACATTAAAAGGCTTTCTTCCAGAATGCTAGAAGAGGCACGTGTGGGGGAGTGAATCCAAAGGTGCCCATAGCAAAACAGTAACAATGGTCATTCTTTTTTCTTTTTCTTTCTAGCCCCAAACCAGGCACAGGCATTTCATGCTTATCAAGTCTGCTAGGAAGATCACCAGGGCCACCACCTTTCTGTCAGCCACACCTCCTTGCATCTCTGGCATCACCCCTCTCAATGGAGGTTAGGTGGAAAGTGTGAAAGGAAGAGAGACACATGTCTCCAGACTGGTTGCACCAAAAACCAAAACACATGACTTGCCATTGTGCACCCTGCAATCAGAGAGACTTCGCCAGGGAAGGAGCATTAGCTTTATTTATTTATTTATTTACAATTAAGGGCACCCTACTACCTCGAAAAGCTCTGCCTCCTGGTCCCGCAGACCCTTCCCCGAATCTGGAACATCTCAGCAGCACACCTGCTGGGGGGGAAAAAACGTCCCCCCCCTCCAGACGACGGATCGGACCCCTGCTGCCCACCCACTCGCTTGGTCCCATCCCCTTTCCCGAGCCAACCTAGAGTAAAAAAAAAAACCTCTCTTCCTACCTGAGCGTGGCGCTCTCCCCTTGCCGGACGGTCACGTTGTCCATCGCCTTGGGAAGGTGGCGTCTCCGCTGCGCACGGGCACTCCTGCGGGCACAAGGAAGAGCAGCCTGAGACACAGGACGACTAGGCATCGCCAGGGCAGGACTAAGCAGCCGCAGCACCCACCGACCCCCATCCTGGGCTGCAGGGACTTTTGTGTGTGTGTGTGTGTGTTTGCTTCCAAACAAAGCCAAAAAATTATATATATAAAAAAATTAAAATCGTTCTATATATTTAGTTATGGAGACACCTGACGGTGCAGAAGTGTGAAGGCAAAAGGGAAGGGGCAAAGTAACGAAGAGAGGGAGGGGGTAGAGAGACAGAGGGACAGAGAAGCACCCAGCTCTTTCTGGAGGTTGGCGGCGGAGCCCCGAGAAATCCAGTGTCTTGTTTTGTAGTTTTTAGAAATCCGAGCCTCCCAAACAGCATCCAGAGGGAAGTCCCCAGGGAGGAAGAAAAAGGAGGAGGAAGAAGAGGAGGGCAAGGTGGCCGAGTCGCCGGATGCCTCACGAACCAGGGCACGTTCGGATTAATAGTTCGTGCATCTCACTTGGCCGGAGAAGCGCGGGGCTCCGGAGCTGCAGGGCGCGCCGGCGCGCCGCAGCCCAGCGGTTTCGCTGCCCCGCCGCCTCCGCTGCGCCAGAGTTCCCAAACTCCCAGCGCCGGCGGGGATGGGGAGCTCGCCAAAAATTGCCCGGGGCGGCGGCGGGAGACAAGCGGGGGCCTCCGGGGTGGCAGGAGTGCAGGTGGCGCGGCTCTCCCGCCGCTCCCCGCGGGAACTCCGCGGCGTCAAGGCAGGCTGGTTCGGCCCCGATCTGTCCCTCCTCCCGGCTCCGCCAAGAGTTGCCCGAGCGCCGAGGGGAGGATGCCCAAGGGAGGCGGGCGCGGAGCTAGCAGGCGGGCTCGGCTCTCTCGCTCAGCGGGACGCGGCGCAAAAGCGGGCGGCTTCGACGGCGGAGGCGGAGGCGAAGGCTCCTGCTCCTTGGGCGACTACTCTGGCTTCCAGCGTGCCGGCTCTGCTCTGTCTCTCGGCTTGCTGGAGCATCTCCTCCTCTCCTGCCGACTCCCGAATCGCTCTCGGTTCTCCGGCGCGCACACACGCGCTGACTTACAGGGGTTGTCATGGCAGCAACTCCATCACTGACCAACACTTGGGCTCCCCGGCACAGACATCGTGGAGCGCTTCAGAGACTGAGAGCCCATTAATCTCAGCCAAGGACACCGCGGAGGGGGGGGCGCCATCGGGGGAGGGGAGGGGAGGGGAGAGACGCCTTTGCTTTAACCCTTGCAGTCCCGGGTGCACCTGGGGATGGGGATGCTGCGCTCAGCCCCCTGACTGAACGAGTTCTGGCGCGCCTGCGATGGGAGGAGAGGCAGGGCCGTCGGACGGTCTCTTCTCCTCTCGCAGGCTGCTCTTAACACTCATGGGACCTTCTCCTCGGAGGCCCAATGGGATTAAGCAGAAGGGCTTGGGAAGAGCATAGCACACACCACCCAGAGCAGCAGCACACAGTCTCCAGGTAAGGACAAGAAAAAATGGAACCCAGGAGAGCCGATGAAAGTTCACATCCACAACCTGAGGCTACGGAGACCTTATGACTGTGCAAAAAGTTCTTTGTTGCTTGGCCAACCCAATTCGTTTACTGCAGGCATGTCCAGACTTCATCCCTCCTGATGTTTTAGACCACAACTCCCAGATTTCCAAGCCTGTATTTCCAATGGCAAAGGACTGGGGGAGTTGTGGTCCAAAACATCTGGAGGGCTGAAGTTTGGACATGTCTGGTTTATTGGAACTCTCTCCATTCCCCATAGATTCTGTTCCCACACCCAAGACGCAAACCCATTGCAGGACCTAAAACAAATAAAGAACTAGACAAGTTAACACTCCTTTAACTTCAGCCGCACAAGCTTGCTAAGTGAACAGGGGGCAACCCACTTTCTGCTTAGCCCTCAGCTGCCTCAGCTGCTAAATGGACACCACACCGCTTCCTTACAGGGCTGCTGCGAGGATGAGTTTATGCATGGGGGAATGTCGAGAACATTCAAAAGCAGCGGAAACTGAAGCGGAAACAACTTGCACATGATTTTTGGAAAAGATGTCAGCTCTTAAAGGCTTGCCTTCTGCTCTAGCTTGAGTGCCCCAATGCACATAAAATAAATAAGGCATCATAGAGCCAGTTCACACTTAAGACACATGCTCGGAGCCATCCCTTGAGTCCCATTCACAACATACATTTGTTCTCTCCTACATTTTCTTATTCTGCGGTGCTGTCATTTGAGTATCTTCCTCCTCCTCCCTTTGGGGAAGGGGCTACATCCACCCTCAGGGAGGATGCTCAGGTTGCTGGAGAGTAGTTGACAGCAGATTCTAAGAACTTGAAGTTTAAGATGGCATTGTTTATGAGATGAAATAAAAAGCCCTGTAATCCATTTGCAGATGAAAGCCAGTGCGTGCTGATATGGCTTGTCACAACCAGCTTGTTTATCACCAGATACTCCATTTCATGTTGGAAGCACATATGCTACTAGTGATTCTTAATATATATCAGTTACAAGTCATCTTATGGCAATCCTTATAATAATTTCCCCCCTTGACAAAGACTCCTGGGAAATGGTTCCTCATTTCCTTCTTCTGGGGTGACCGTAACCACAAAAGAACCATAGAGAACTGAACTCCCAACTCCTGGTTCTGCAGCCAGGTATTTCAGCTAGAAATGCGAGGTGCCCAAAACTAAGAAAAGATTCAGGATCTAGAATTCTCCATGTTGGCTTGCTAAGATCACCCTTTCCTAAAACAGAATAATCTGTTTTTTCATGACTCCTAGTTTGCTTGCTACTATCAACCCAAAAACATCCCATTTGTTTATAGGTAGCTTACACTCACTCTCTCAGCTGTGTTATTTGCGAAGTAAATTATTATAACTGTACTGTATATATAATCTCAAGCTAGAAGAAAGTGCTAGACATAAACAGCCCTTTGGGAACTGCATTCTTCATGTGAGCAAGAGAATGCCAAAGATAAACATCATGAGAACATCCATATTCTGCATCCTTATTTTTGGCCTTCCAGAGGAACTGTGTATTTTGCCTAAATCTGGGATGTTCTATCTATCTATCTATCTATCTATCTATCTATCTATCTATCTATCTATCTATCTATCTATCTATCTATCTATCTATCTAAACACGAAGAGGGAAAAAGCTAAAGTCCACAGAAGCTCATGCCAAATAAAGCATGCTAGTCTTTAAGATACCACAAAAGTCTCTTGGGTGTTTAAGTAGAAAACACTTGGATTTATAGCCTCTCTTAGGTTTCAGTCACACCTACACTTACTGGGGAGTAAGCCCCACTGAAGAACAAAAAGGTTATCTTCCCACACACCCTTCATACATCCCAGCTAGCAACACTCCCTATCCTCCTCCTCCTCCTCAGATGCAGAAGTTTGAACACAAGAAGGGACCTTACATAACAGTCCAGCAAGGATTCAGCATGTGCAGAGGCTAGCAATGTTGGCAAAATGAACACAGATAAAAAGGGAGGGGGGAGGGAGAGAGAAGCAAAATACTGTGACACTTTAAAGACTGTGGGTATGAATTTAAAAATTGTAAATTTACTCAGTACAAGTTGCAATTGTAGGCATTCTTATGATTTAAAAAATTAGGCATTTTGCAAAAAAAAAACATCCTTTTTTGTATGTACACAACTCTGGCATCCCACACAAAGTGTTTGTATTCATTGTGAGGGAAAATGTTGTGCTTTGTACAAATACAAGCATTTGTGTAACCTCCATGCCACTAGTTTGTTTGCTAACACTGCTACTGCGCAACAAAACACTGATCTTTTCACTGTCATGTGACAGCAAGGATGAAATAAAAGATCCAAAATCACCCAAATGGTGACTGTTTGTTTGTTTGTTTCCGGGGAGGGGGGGAAGGTTCTCAGTAAATTGAGGCACCTCTTTATCTTGTCGTTGCTAAGGATTAAAATGTGTAAATATTTATTCCATTTCTATTGGGAGCCAAATAATGCTGACTACTTGTTGACTGGAGGAGTGGAGGATCTGTGGCAGCTTATAGGACAACCAGCTCGGTGCCACATCCTAAAATTTCAGAATGCCCAAGACTGTCTTTGGCAGAAGCAGGTAACATGGAGGATATCTGAAAGAAGAGTCAAGTAAAAAATAATAATACAAGCAGCTCCTCCCTAATCTAACAATGGCTTTTTTGACACTGACTAACAAGATGTCTCCTAGGAGCTAAGAAAAGGAATGAAGGCAACATTGTGTTGTTTGTTGTTGTTGTTTTACTGCAACACTTTATATTGTCCTACACTACCACTGATCATGGAGATTTTTGTCTAGCAAATTCAGACATTGATGATATCTTCAGTTGAAAACAAGACACCTTTCAAGGGCCTAACCTGCATTTGATCGTGACCTGGCTCTTTCATAAAGGATATCAGATGCTTTGAGTGTCATTCTCCTGCATTGCTCATGCATGTGCAATCGTCCTAAGGGAGGAAAAAGGACTAGGTGCAGGAGAAACAATTCCTGATTTCTAGTCCATTTTTTATATAAAACTGAGTATTTAAGGAACATCTTCAGTCTTCTACTAAAAAAAAATCAGCCATTCATTTCACGTAGAGCACCTGGTAGCTGTTAGACATCAGCACCTTATTAAAAATTGCTACCAACATGAGTTGGATTTCAAACGGGTGACCCAGATGTGAAAGGATCCATAGCTCCATTACTAATCCCCTGAGTCATCCAATACTCGGTAAACTATTATTTAATTCGCTAACTGTGCTATTTAATCTCAAGCATTCGGAGATATGCCAGGCAGAGAACACACTCTATAAAATAATAAAGCTTTATTATTATTGCTTGTGCTGATGGGTCGCAAGAGGAGGGATCCCCCCCCCCCAAGACTGTTTATTTCCTCTCTTTCCAATCTCTTTTTAAGATTACTGACTGCCTGGCTTTAGCACTTGTGAAAGAATGTGGATTAACAACCTTGGAGAATAAAGCATTGCAATTGGGAGGAGGGGGATGTGTTACAGCTTCCCTTGATCTAAAGGGGAAAAAATATTGAGAACTACATGGGCTGGTGGTTATGGGCACTATTGTAAAACACTCTTTCGCTTCTGGAGGGAAATGCTGGCTGGCTCTATGATTTAAGCATCTGGCCACAAAAACAAAGTCATGCTGCAGTTAATCCAAACCAGCAAACCTTTCTGAACTCCTCCACCTAGGCATGCAGAAAGAGAGAGAGAGAGAGAGAGAGAGTTTGTACCCAAGACAGGCTGGAGCTCATCCTCATAACCTAAAACCCCCAGGCGCCTTTACACAACCTCTAATATCCGCTGGCAACTTAAATTTGGACCAGAGATCATGGGGGTTTGTTCTGCTTCCTGTGTTCCCACCCTTTCACACTCCATTGCTCCTGTCTGTGTGAGGGGAGGGAGAAAAAAGGGGAGAAAAGAATGCAGGCTCACCTCAGCTCACCTCTGTCTGCCGGTTGGAGCAGCCCATAAGTATTCCAGGCTGTTAAAGGGGCAGTGGGGACAACCCCCCCCAAAAAAAAAAACAAGGCGAGGAGAGCCGGCATCCACAGCTTTATAATCCACATCAGAATTTTTTTTACCTCCGGAGACCAGGTACTTCTAAAATGTGCTGGGGCACACTTAGGTGGGCGTGGTCGTACTTAATTTTTTTAAAAGTCTGCCGCTGGTGGGAAAACAATTTTAAGCTCCATATCTGGGAGCCCTTTGCCTCAGATTTTAGGGATCGTGTAAAAGCAAAGTGAAGTCATCTTGATGTTTTTGGCCTACAACACCCATCAACATCTAACCAGATGTTCTGCTGCATCTGGTCCTCTGGGAAGCCCCTGTATGTTGTCATATTTCTGGGTTCCCCAGAATGAAAATGCAATCACCTTTTTGATGTGAGAGCGGCCTCTGATATGTTGCCAGACCCTGTAGCTTCATTTATGCCTCTGAGAAATCTAGAGCAAAATGTTTTGTTAGCATCCTGGGTCTTTAAAAAGATCCACATTTCCTCCTGTATTTTGCAAGTAATACTCTTTGCTCTGGCTTCTCACCTTGAAACAAACTGCCGGTTGCTAAATTATTGGCAATGCTCAGTAACTCACTATGACCAGTAGATAAATTAGGTCCCAGGTTCTTTCTGTGGCGTGTCTTCCTTCTAGGGCAAGAGAAGAACTCAAATCTGAGTCACAGTTAATGAGAACAGAAGGGCTACCTGACCTAAATGGTATAGGCAAGAGTGGGATAGCTTTGCACCTTCCACACATGCTTCAGCTGAGTGTGCAAGACTGATTTTCTGGAGACCTTGCCTTAGTGCAGGTGGGTTTCCTCACTCTAACCTACCATTGATCCTTATATAATTCAATAGTAACCTCCCTCCTGCTTCCCAGGACTTATGGTGCTATGCACTAGGTTACTGGAAGCTCTTTCAGACAAGGGAAGAAGCAATAGAATACATAAAGGATGAACATTATTGATTGTGTCTGCAGCACAGAGCTAAGTAGACTCCCAAAGTCCCCTTTTAGCCCAAGAGACAATGTCTACTGTGTTGGTTTCTTGGTAGTTTCTGAACCCTTGATCTGCACTATTATGAAAGGCTGCCTGTACAGAACAATTGTAGCTTGACCTCTGCATTTGGGACTGCAAAACAAACAAAAAACAAACAAACAAACAAACAAACAAAAACCCCCAGCGTATTCTGTGGAACCTCATTCTAAAGTAGATTATGTATGGGGCAAGTGTCTTCATGAGGATGATCACTCCATTGGGTGGTGATCCATCATAGTTGTAGTTCTCAAAAATGTAGCTGTTTTAAGGTCTGATTTATAAGTGATGCAGGCCATGGGGAAAATCCCTTCATGTATAAGCACTTTGTCCTTTAATTAATATTACACCTCAATATTTTTTATCAAGGAGTTCAACTGAAAGTTGCATCACCTCCTCAGCCGTACTTTCACAACAACCCAGTGAGGTAAATGCCCAGTCACTTGGCATCAAATTTCTATTCAGCCACTCGTCTGGTCCCCTATGTTTTCCAGATAATGTCACAGAGGTCTTCCTGTTCTCCTAATAAATGTCTACTACAGTAATACCTTGCTTTAAGAATAAATTGGTTTAAGAGCATTTTGCAAGACAAGCAAACATTTATTCTAATTTTTGCCTTGATCAATGAGTAATATCTTGCAATACAAGCACAGCAGCAGGTCACATGATCACAAGTTAGCCAATGGTCTCTCTCTCTCTCTCTCTCTCTCTCTCTCTCTCTCTCTCTCTCTCTCTCTCTCCACCTGCTGGATTCAATCTCAGGCAAGCCTCAAAAGCAGGGGGAAGGGCAGGTTTCTCTTGCACCAATTTTCCTTTCTATTTATGCTTCTCTCTATTTATGTTTGTATTTAATTTGTTTTCAACATCCTTTCTTAATTCTCAAACCATTTCTAGTCAGCTTGTCAAGCATGTATAGGGCTACAAATTGAATTTTATTATTGTCACAATAAAAACATAGAGTAAAATCCAGTTGTAGTCCCAAGCAGAGAAGATTCTACAGACAAGTACCTAAACAATGGCATCAATATGGACTTCTAGGCAACTTATTTTGTGAATGTGGACAATTTGTATGTACATTATGTGGTCTATGGGCCCCCAGAACGAATAATCTGAGTTTCCATTATTTCTTACGGGGAAATTTGCTTTGATATAAGAGTGTTTTGGTTTACAAGCATGCTTTCAGAACAGATTATGCTTGTAGATCAAGACATTGCTGTATTGCAGAAACCTAGGCAAGCTAGTAAAGCTTTTTTGGTTCCTTGTTTTGGTGAGACAGTAACTTTGTGATAACTAGTTTTAATTCTCTTTTCTTCCTCTTCAATAATCTTAGTTAGAGACAGGCAATTTCTGCAGCTCAGTTTGGTGGATTGGGACCACAAGTGTTCTGTACACACCTCAGATTCCACATCTCATGTCATCCCATGGGCAACCACTCATAAGAGGTGGGACAGGGAAGTCCATGGCACTGCATCTGACAGGGCACCTGTGGGAGCAGATGGGGGTGTGGAATCTGGGGTGCTCAAACAACACCTGCTGGACCCACCTTAAGTGCTGGAGCACAGCAAGTGTCCACCTCTAACCACAGCTGTCTAGTAAAGAACTTGGACTCCAAGGTCAGCTTCAATGTTACAGTGGTCACTAGAATCCCCAGTTGAAGGACATTTTAGCAAACAATTCCAGTTCTATGGAACAAGAAGTTAAAAGGATACTTTCTGGGTTGCTTGAAGCAATCTGATGGGCCAGATTCATCCTAACAATGGTGGGACGAGAACTGATAAAACTTTGTGCTTCCTTTGGCACTCATACCTATCCAAGCTCTTCTCTGGAAATCATGCATGCTCTTTAATTGCTTCATTACATGTAAGTCACTCAGACACATATGCCATGCTAGGTAGTGCAAAGCTTCAGCCAAGCTCCCTACTACACTTCTCTGTCTCCTCACTGCACATTTGTGTATTTGCATAGTAATACATTAATCAGCTTGTTGCATCTTTTCTTGTTCCTGACAGCTGTAATTGCTCCAGGATTTTAAAATGTCTATAAACAATAAACACAATAAAATATAATTGTAAAGAAAAGAAGAAGAAGAAGAAGAAGAAGAAGAAGAAGAAGAAGAAGAAGAAGAAGAAGAAGAAGAAGAAGAAGAAGAAGAAGAAGAAGAAGCCAAGAGACCTTTAAATTATGCAGGAGCTCCAAGAGAGAAGAAGCTGGTGGTGGAGTCCAGCTGTGAAGGTGGAACAGTGGTGAGGAGAGAAAACCTCTCATGTCTTTTGATGCAGGGACCTGAGAAATCAGAGTATTTCTTTGAAAACACAACTATAAGGAGAGCCTCTGGTAGAGCAGAGATATGATGCTTAAGGCCTGGTAACCCTCGGTTGCAAATGAAGGCATATTGGTTCTGTCTACCCCATTTTATTTATTTTTAATTTAATTACATTTGATTTATTTATGTATTTGCAATGAAACAAGTCTGCATAGCAAATTAAAAGCTAAAAGGTCCTCTGCTGGCAAGCAACAGAGGAGAGAGTAATGAAGCTTCTTTCCCCTTTATGAGAAGGTGAAAGGCCCCCTCTCCTGGCAGACAGCACAAATAAACTGGCTAGCCTGCATCAGAGGCAGATGGAAACCCTGCGTGCACCCAGCAAAGGAAAAGAAGGAAGGCATTAAAAAGGGACAACTCTTTACAGGATCCCTTTTCTGATCCACATGTTCACTCCCTGAAGTTTGCCTGCACCCTGTAATCACATCACTTTGCTTAAGGTTCTGATCCATCAGCAACCAAATGCATTTGATTTAATTTATCTAATTTAGTTTTCATTTTTTTCCTTCTTCCTGCCTTCTTAATGCCTTTTGCTGAGGGTTTTCCCTCTCTCCCTTTTGCTTTATTTGATCTGATTTTTTAATTCTTTTTTTGTATTGTGTTGTTGATTTTAATTCTTTTGTAAACCGCCCAGAGTTCCGCTGGAAGATGGGCGGTATAGAAATGAAACAAACAAATAAATAAATAAATCACTTTGCAACTACCTATCCATAGATTTAAAAATGTGAAAGATTGTGTATGGGGAAAAAAACTGCTAATATATTGTTTATAGTTGTGATAAATTCTCTTGACAGCAAGCCGGTCTTCTGATGATTCTCAGATTCATCCCTTCTCCAAGGGCTCACCTCCGGCAAAAAACAGATACTTCTTCTCATTGTGGCCTGTGCATTTCCCACAAAATATCTTTAGCAGCTACACACAGAGAGAGAAGACAGCATGCTTCAGGAGCTAAGCTTTTCTGAAGCTAACCGCATGCACCGATCAAACAGAAAAGGCCAGGGAGACTGCCCATAAAGACAAAAACAACTTGCTTAGTGCTCATGCACTAAGATGGAGAGCCTGCGGCCTTCCAGAGTTTGCTGGGATAGACCCGGCTATTGGCTATGTTAGGGATGAGGACTCAAGTTGTGGGACTCACTGTCACATCAGATTTAAGTCAATCCAGGCTCAACTCAAGATTCCCCCCCCCCCAATTATTCATCACTCAGAAAGTGCCCATTTCTCTGGGGAGATGATCTTGTTTTTAGTATGGACTCAGACTTGTTGTTAAGACTCAGGACTTGCCACCAAAGACTCAGACATCGACTTGGGACTCAAGACATAAAGGCGGTTACTTCATGTCCTTTTTTTCCGTGACTAGTTTTGTACCGTGACAGCGTTGGTTGTGATCTCGTGGTTTTGTCCCTGTTTCAGTGTTCCCATGGTCATGATAACTTGTCTTATGACAAGTTTTACCTCACGGTCTTGTACCGTGACAAACACTGAATTTGTCTAGCTTCCTTTTTCCTTTTTTGGTGTGTGTGTGTGTGTGTGTGTGTGTGTGTGTGTGTGTGTGTGTGTGTGTGTGTGTGTGTGTGTGTGTGTGTGTGTGTGTGTGTGTGTTAAAAATTTTTTTTTGATATTTTGCATCTGAAAAGTCAAAACAAACAAACAAACAAACAAACCCGGACATAGTTTTCTGAGAGAAATGAATGTTCTGTCACATGACCGTTATTACAACATGGTGTCTTGTCTCGGAACAGAAAGTGGGAACAAAGAGTGACAAGGGAAAACCCTACCCCAGCACCAGGTACAGTATTGTTGCACTTAGCACCCATTCCGGGGGCATGGTGGAGACAAATTTCAGTAGTTGCGCGATGGACATGAAGTAACATTTTTTCGTAATGCTCCTAAGCGCAACACTAACAGAGACAAAACGGACTTGAAGTAACCACCAAAGACTTGCCAACATTCTTGAGCAAAGCTAGCTGTGGGGTTGATGGCAACTGGAGTCTAACAACATCTGGAAGACTGCAGCCTCCTAATCACTGTGCCAGATGCAAAATAAATCCATGCAATAGATCCATATTTAATTTGCAATGCCCATGGGATGTGTTTATGTGTGGTGGAGATAACAAACCCTGGGAGTTGCCTTGTAGCAACTCATCCCATCAACCATGTCACAAAGCATCCTTCAAAGCAGCTTCCAACAACTTGATTATCTCTATTCTATTTTCAACTATAGCTTCCATTATATTCGATGGACACTGGCTAGGCTAAGTGTTAGTAAGAGTTATAAGCAAACCTATCTGGACAGATTCAAGTTCAGAAATGGCACCTCAGGGAAAAGAAGGTGGAGACCAAATAAGAACATTGAATACAAAGGTGAGGAGTCACAAAATAGGACCTTTCTTTCAGCTAAATAGATGCATAAATGAAACATGCACAGATCAATGCTCTCACATTGGTCCACTTGGAACTGTTTTGGACTGCAGATTCCAGAATCTCTGCATGCCCACTGGCCATTCCTACATACCATACTTTGCTTCGGTATTACATCTGAAAGCATTTCTGAGGAGCAAGGCTGCCCATTTATTGCCTTCTCTTATGCCTTCTGTTGACTAGACCCTCAGCTTATGCAAAATAAAACATTTTGCATTCACGGTGTCAAACTTCTTCAGTTCCCATTATCCTTGTTAGCAAGGATAAAGGCAAGGCTATTCAAACATGGCCTTGAAAGTGTTAAGTTCTTCACCAAAGTAATAAAGACTGCAGAGAGCAGAGGCAGGAGAAGAGGGCAAAGTTTCCCAATCATTAGACTTTTAAGGGAAAATTGAATGTCCTTTTTAAAAAAAAAATCTAGGCACCCAGCATAAAGTTATAGGCATTGAGAGGGATCAGTAGTGACAAAGTCCCAGATAAGATTTAGAGGAAGGTTCCCAAATGCATAGTTAATTTAAATGTAATAGGACAGTTACTGCAAATTTAAATAAATGCCAGTTTAATATTGGCAGTATCTTTATTGGGAGTGCTTTATTTTTAAACTCAATATCTCTCAAAATCAGCACTGTCTTTTTTGTGGGAGATGACAACACTGGTTACTTAGACAGACAGACAGACAGACAGACAGACAGACAGACAGACAGACAGACAGACAGACACACACACACACACACACACACACACACACACACACACACACACACACACACAACTACAGAACTAGAGAGAAAGAGAGGGAGAGTGAAAAAAATGGTGGCATATAGAATGGAAATACTGGCTCAACTCTAGCAAGCAATGACAGTGGAATTTATATCAGGATACAATTCTATCAGCAAGAGTATGTCCTTCACTTTCAGAGGGAGTGGAATTTGGAAAAGAGAAGCTCATGTTGGATTATATTCAAGGTCTCAGCAGACCCATCCAGAAGTAAAGACCTTTATAATAATAATAATAGGAGGGCTGCGGTGACTCATGCATGCTCAGCAATGTGTAAATTCTTTCCAACAATGCTATGTCCATAATAAATGTCCTCAGAACTAAGAGCAGAATGAAGATACATCTTCAATTACCAGTGGTGTCTCACTGACAGATGTCATCTCTAGTTACAGTTCCCTGCCTCAGGCATCATGGGGGAATTTTGTTTAAAATAAATCAGGATTTCTGTGCCAAAAGCAATGCATAAGAGGGAGAGATATATGAACCCCATCCTCATTCTTGGTTTGATAAATACAGCTATTTAGGGACCCGTGTGGCACAGTAGTTACACTGCAGTACTGAAGCCAAAACTGTGCTAACAACCCAAGCTCAATGCCAGGTAGCTGGCTCGAGGTTCACTCAGTCTTCCATCCTTCTGAGTTTGGTAAACTATGTACCCAGTTTTAAGCATTATAAGGTGATCTAGGAGCAGAACACTTTGCTTTGGTTTTCAGTACAAATTAGACCCTTCTGATGTTGCGGGTGAAGTGCCATTTGAACTTTGATCTTCACCACTCACACTCTTATGGAGCTGTCATGATGGCTGGGTGTAGGGGGACAGGCAAAATGGGTGGAAGAGCCATTATTTTGCGGAAAGAAGCTGTGTTGGTGTAGTAGCACTTTTTCCATGGAAACATCTGGCAACTGGACCGTCACAGAAGGAAGAAAGAGGGGGGGGTGAAATAACCCTGTCCACCTCACAGACATTGCCTGGGAAGGTAGCAGGATTTTCCATCACAAAAAAATTCCTTTTACTCTATTTCCAATTTAGGATGTCTGTGATACACATCAGGCATCTGTTAACATCAACCTTGCAAGAAAAAGAAAGAGGAAGGAAGGAAGGAAGGAAGGAAGGAAGGAAGGAAGGAAGGAAGGAGTTATTAATTGCCAATAATATTTCTGAAGAACTTCAGTGTAAGAATAAGTGGTTTGTGTAGTATGTCAGTTTGCTATCAGCAGGACAAGAGCAACTAGCTGACTTTCTCATATAAAGCAGAAGGAAGGCGAGAACTGGCATATCTGTGTGTCAAAAAGTGTCATGAACCTGTTTCCACCTACAGAGGCAGACTGTTTATAACAGAATCATTGATCGGAGTGATGCTCAACAAGGTGAAATTTGACAGTTCTCATTGAGTTTAAAGACTTTTTGTGTGTGTGCTTACTGGAATTTCAAGCAGACACAGCAAAAGCCACAGAAAGCAGCAACTGAAGTGAAATGGGGAAAGGAAAATATGAGAAGAATCTTTGTATTAAGTTATAAACTTCCACCATTTCAGGTTTTATAAACTTCCACCATTTCAGGTTTGTGCCTGAATGGGAAAACCACACACACACACAGCACAACAGAACATAACACCTCTTATACAATGACTATTTGGAACCCTGACATTAGTCATTTTTCATAAAGAGCTTTGTCACTGTGGATGGGAAAACCATTTTGTTACACTGAGAACTGGAATTGGGAACCCTTGATTTTTCACAGAAAGTAGATTTTGTTACACTGGCTGGAATTCCATTGCTTAGCACAGAACTACAATAGGCCCACCGAAGCACTGGAACTTGCAAATATTTGGGAATTCTGGTTTTTCCTTTACGTTACCAGAGTACGAGGTAGAAAAACCAGCAACACAGAAAGCGGAAAGATGAGCTCAGTCTGATTAGATTCTGCTCCTTTATTTCTTTTGCATACAAACTAGCACTTTGCATGATAAAACCATTCTAGAAGCATTTAAAATAGAAAAAGGTGCCCTGATGTACAGCTACCATCTGTATTTACAATCAGATCGGGGGATGGGGGGAAATGGGGAAATGAAGTCTCTAGCACATGGAAGATCCTCCACATGTGTTGCTTGGAGGAAGAGCAAGAAGAGAAGGAAGAGAGACAAAAACAGATGATGGAAGCAAGCAAACAAATAGGAAGAGAGAAGGGGGAGTTAGCCTCAAAGAAGTTCACCAATCACGTTTGTAGCAAAGGGCAATCACAATCAGCTGTAAAGCCTCACTGAGTGTTATTGCAAGCAAGATTGCTATTATCCCAAAAGCAGGGAGCTGACTCATCAAATCCCCTCTAATTCAGTAGGCCTACTTTAGTTGGAGCTTACTATACTATGTAACAGGCTTTCACCCAAGGTGTTACATCATTGACCCATTTAGCTCAGCATTATCTAATTTAAGGGGTAACATCTCTGGGGTCAAATCACAGATTAAAGGAAATGTGTGACCTGCCACTACCTTTTCCCATCAGATGCATAATTACTTCAGATCTGCACAACTTAGTAATCATACTTGAAAATGAAGCTCTGGGTTGCAGCCTGGTGACCAATCACAGCATAAAAGCTAAACATGCCAACCGAGGGAATAAACTGGCAGAAGAGTCAGTTGGTTTAGAACCAACCCCAAAAACCTTTGTGCTGCTGTGTGCATCCTTACTGCCACTGCCTTAAGCTCCCTGCTGCCACCCCTATCACAGCTGTTGTCTCTACTTTTTTTTAATTTGTTTTCTTTTAATTCTGCTATCTGGTGTAGTGCTATATTGGGTAGCAGGATTTTTTTTTAAAAAAAAAAACATGGTTGGGGAGTTCACCTATGCAGAATCAGTTCCAATAAACGGATTCCACATCCACCCCATAAAACAGATGGATCTCTGGCAAAGGAGTCAAAAAGCCCATCCCCTTGACACATTACACAATCTGTGCCTTGTCTGCACACTAAAAATTAAGTCAGCCCTCCCCAAGGTGAACCCAGTACTTCAGTGGGTTTCATTGTCAGTAGAACCAAGCCTCAAAATGAGTTCATGGTAGGACAAACCAATCTATTTCCCCCTTTAATGTCATGCCTCTAATGTCAAAATCTGCTGTCAGGACTTCTGCCACCCGACTGCTAGTTATTTATAAATTGAAGATGGTAATGTCCGAATATGGCATCATTGACTTAACTCTACCCATTGGAGAGAGAGAAACTCAATGTTCCTTCCTAGAAGAGCAATGGAAACAGAGTATTATTCCTCTAGAAAGAATGACATCTTATTCACTGTGACATCAACTGCTGTTACACTAATTTCCAGCTCCCTCTCTGTTCTATTTGCATGCAGGGCAACCTACTCAAGAATTCAGAGACATATTACTCTTTCCCTCTCACTATACCACAGCTATATCATTGCTATGTGCAAAAATATGAGATATAACTGAAAGAAGGAACAAGAAAAGTAGAAATAGCAGTAGTTCCGTGCCAATTTCAATTATTTCAGCCTTTATCAACCCTTCTCATTCAGCTGTATGGAAAAGAAATTGCTTCTTAACTAAACTTCAAAAGAGGAGAAAAATTCAGTGAAATATGGGTGGTTCAGGGCTCTTGTGCTTTCTTTACATGTGAAGTAGCTGAAGAGTGTTTGTGCGTCTTTGTGCAATAATCTCTCCATCAACCTGTCACCTCCCCAGCTGTATAGACTTCAATTAATGCCTTGAAAAAATATGTCATGAGGAAACCTCCTTTTCTCTGGAGCTGAACTCTGCAGACTGCAGAGTAGAAGCATGCATGTGAACACAAGTGTATCGGGACATGCAAAATACTCGTGGCCACCCCTGAATGATAAATGGAAGTTCAATAATTTCAGCTGATCAAGGCTATCAGCATCGTGAGCACAGTTATAGCTGAGCATCAGAATAAAATACTTTAAAACACAAAATGGAACTCTGGGATGGAACAATGTTTTTTCTAGTCCCAGCCATCTACTTTTCTGGCAAAAAAAAAAGAAAAAAAAGAAGGGATTGAGAGAGGGGGGTGTTTATAAATTACACCCTTTGGAAGCCTCCCTGTGTAGCAGTTCACTATATAATTTGGTCATACCATCCCACCACACTGACAAATACCTGTTCCTTCAAAACTGGAAGTCAACATAGGGCCTTTTCACACGACCCCTAAGATCCACTGGCCACTTAAATTCGGACCAGAGATCTTAGGGGTTTGTTGCTCTTCCTTCCTCCCCACCACTCCACACTTCCTGGCTCCTGTCTGTGTGAAGGGAGGGAGGAAAAAAGTGGGGGGAAATGCAGACTCACCTCGGAGAAGCTGCCGGAGCTCCGTTGTGCTGATTCCATCTCTTTGTTTGCTTTTTTTTCCTCCCGCCCCTTCTCTTAAAGGGGTGGGAGGCAAAAAACAAAAACAAAAACAGAAGCCAGGAGAGCCCCACACTGACCAGATTAAATCCGGACCTGGCGATTTTCACCCTCCTCAAGCAGGTACAAGAAAAGTGTGCTGGGTCGCATTTACATGGCAGGGTCGCACTTAATTGTCTGCAAACTCCGGAGCTGGTGGGGAAACATTTTTAAGCTCCGGAGCTTGCAGCCATTTGCATCAGAGCTTAGGGGTCGTGTATAAATGCCCATAGTCTTCGTATATGCATTTGCATTACAGATAAGCTGTATGAACAGTCACCCCTCAAAAATTTAATATTCAGAAGACCCAGGGAAAGTTACTGAGCCCTGGATAAAGATAAATATTGCTGAGGTAAAAATTCTTAAGTAATGCCTTTTCCTGACACCGGGTCTGCATTTTTCTTCTTCTCCTTAACCTCCTTTCTACCATTTTGCTTTGTGGTAGCCCTACAGCATCCCCTCATACAAAATACCACCAATTAACATGCAGAGATTTATGGAAGACATAAAATGGCAGAAAGGCAGGCCATGGAATTGTTATAGTTGCATGCAGCGACATTAAAAACAAAAGCATGCTCTAGAAAAACAAACCAACAAATGAACACGGCTACATTTCCTCCAAGGAAATGTTTGATAATTTCTCCTCCCCATGGAGAAATTCGGTGAAATGGTCCACATAATTCCTTTGCCCACAAACAGAAGGGAAAGTCTGGAGAGGCCATTAGTTTTGAGAAGGCAGAATGATAAATAAGGGATTAGAAGAAGCAACCTGCCTTTGCCTAGTTGCAACTCATCCTGTCTTCCCAGCAGGGATAGACAAGCCTTTGCACTCTACAGCAGGCTAGTCCTCCTTCTCCTTAGAACACATTTGAGTCTCTTTCCTTCATCTTTACTCTCCTCATGTTTCCAACCATCTGTCTGTCCCACAGAGCCAGTCAAGCTGTTTTCTGTGAGGTGCAAAGCACAGGGTGGTGCCTCCTCCTCCTCCTCCTCCACTTACTTCTCTTACTTCTCTTACTTCAGCTCTGGCCCTACTCCATCTGCGGGCAACCAGACATATTAGAGGAACAGCCGCAGGCCAAGTGCTCCTTCTGCTGCTTACCCCGGAGGTAGCCGCCTCACTCATCCTCATGCAAGCTTTGGTCTATTGCTTCCTAAAAGGCTGGAGTTCCTGCCTATAGCAGAACGGTCGAATCCTGAAGTAACAAGACTATGAAAGGATGGCATGCACACCTTGGGTTGTGTGCCCACATTTAGGGGAAAGAAGAAAAGAAAATGTCCTAGAAACTTAAAAGAAAAAAGCAGCACAAATCTTCCTACTTGGTTAAGTTTTCGTAATTCAGGGAGTTTTTGCTTGCTTGCTTTCGTGTTTCACAGCGGGCAGTGTTCAAAATGGGTGCCTCTTCAGCAGTGCTCTGAGGTGCTACAGTGATCTCTTGATGCTTCCACCACCACCACCAGCCCAGCTCTCAGTGAGGTGCTCCTGTAATCTAGATCTGAGGCAGCACACCTGCAGCCTCATGAGGTAATAGAATGTTGGAGGTGGTCAAGTGGACTGTACCATTTCCGTCTGCAGGAGGGAAGAATACTGATGCAATGGAGGATCTAATGGGGG